>JADDOH010012607.1:0-64085 GCA_016648135.1 Agrypnia vestita | reverse complement strand
CATGTGCATTGTTGAATTAAAATACTTATATTAATTTATGCGTTCCCCTTATCCTCGGGGCCAAGTGCTGCAAACAACGGATGCATCTTAACCCACGGCTCGATTGAAATAATCTGAAATCAAGCCATGGCACGTTATAAAATATACAAAATTTTAATATGACTTCCGTATAATGCGTTGCAAGTGAATCATTTCTTTTTATAAAATGACGTTTTTTAACATTCATCGCCCACTCCATCGCAACCTGCAAGTTCAATGTCAGTTTGGCACTGAATAACAATGTTTTATTACTGCAATATTTCGTTTGTAGCTTTATTTTCTTTCCTTCATACTTACTTTGGGAATGTTGCTATATGACAGGAAGACAGCCTGGATAAATTGATGATCACTAGGAATATACAAGGATGGAGGGCAAGAGGTCGATTTCCAATAAGATGGAATGTCCGAGATGTGACAGGAGTCTCGCTGCGGGTCATGGTACGTCAATGGTGTGTAGTGATGGTATTTTCCGGGTGTATTATGGTTCCACAATAATCGTTATATGAGATTTGTAGCTGATTGTATGGATTTTTCACAATGCGATGGGTAATCATCTGGTAACCAATAACATGTGGTCCTGCTCATAAAGATCGAATACTGTCCATCCAGCTTATTCTTCTGTAGATCCTCATCTCGAATGCTTCCAGTTGCCTTCAGCGTCAGTGCTTCCATTCCATTAAACAAGACCAAACACCTAAATGGCCCCTTTGAAAACTATTCACTATGCTATGTAAGGTATTCATTACATTCTCACGTATTCTTTACTCCATCGTAAATAGATTTTCCACATATGTATATTGATTTGAAACTCAAACAATATTTGCATTTTTTAAATATTTTACTTTAAAAATAAAGAGGTATTATTACCAGCTGCGATATATACGAAAGAAACTGATTTAGAACATGTACACAACTTTAAAAAAATTGATTATGTTTGGATGTTCTTACGGTGGAATTGGTGAACGTTGCATTGTGTAAAGTGATCACTTAAGCCAGCCCATATATGTCATAATTGCTGGGCCACTCTATGAAGACGAGACTTCTATAATTTATTTTAATTTTCTAAATTATTTCATTTACGCTGTATTCAGGCTAATTTTATTCCTCTTTTACCAGCTCCAGGCTTCACATCCACACATTAGTTTCAGTACCACAGTATAAGAATTCCATTTTATATCGATAGTCTTGTCTCGGTTTTCATCATAAATTTTTTGCATTGAAAACACTTTTATCTTTACATATATGAAATAAAATATTTGTTTTGTTTCTACTAAATTCGCCATTTGAGAGATTGGGTTAGCCCATAAGGCAAAACCCATCTCAAGTAAAATAAACAAGTATAATCAAAAGGAGTTAGTTTTATTTCCAAACACGTTATTGTAGAATTCTACAAATTTACCTCGGAAACAATAAATACCACAGATCACCAAAATGAGTGACTATATAACAAGAATTAACGTAAATTATTTAAAATAAAACACCAATCACTTTATTTTCACCACTTTATTAGATTATACAATCTACATGTTTCGTGAACAAAGTTCTCTTCATCAGGATTGTTTGTGTAATTCTTTCAGAAGAAAAAATATTCTTCGAACAAGTAAATTATTTGTCCAAAATTTTATCACTTCGTCTGATGCCAATACGTTCGCCTTGCTTAAAAATTATAACGAACTTCTAAATTCACAATTCATTCTCGCGCACAATCAGCGCAAGACATGGACGTACGGAGGAGCCTTATCGATGATTGGGTTGCCGACCCGAATAGGACAAGGGGAAGAAGATGAGATGAAAAGAAGATGAGCCGAAACGATCGTCCATCTATTTGTAAAAAAATTAATATATGAATCTCACAGTAGTGTTGAAAAATCTCTTATATAATTGAGAAATAAAATTATTTTAAATGAATAATTTTTCCATTTTAGTGTGTGACTTTGAATGCGTGTAACGTGTGACGCGACTCGTGACGCGCTGCAAATGTCTGCGCGGTGCGTCAGAGTGCATTGCATCCGTACTCACACGTGCATACCTGCATTTAGCCGTACGATTTGCCTATTATGATTACGGCATAGTCGATGCTCTCTAGCAATATAATCAATTGGAAGAGCCCATAAAGGAATATACTTTTGCCGCGAGATATGCAATAAAATTAATAATTGACTTATAATATGGCCATTCAATGCAAATACGGTGCACATAAAACAGTGTTAATTTTATTACCATAGCATATACACTGCAATGACCTTTATTAGAGATACTAATGAGACGTTTGTCTGTGGACTTAAAAGATTATTGACTCTCTAGTAAAATTTAAATATTATAATAATTTAATTACGGAAAATGACTCAAGGAAAATTTATATATTGATAAAATAATAAATATTCTATAATGATTCGAATTTTGATGTGTAAAATCAATAATTTATTTTAAATGCTAGCTTTCATAGGGCAGTTTCTGAGCAGTTTCATTTATACAAATCACCAAAAGAACTCCATTAAATTTACATAAAAGTATATTTCTACTGAAAAATTATATTATGTAACATCAAAGTACACACGTTACTCGAGGTTATGCTACTACTATATAAATAACCAAGTTTACCTAACTAACCTAATAGTAATTAGTTAAGCTAACTTGGTTAACTAACCTAACCTAATAGTTAGGTTAGTTAAGTAAAAAATTTGCTTTTGATATAACTAACTAACTAACTAACCATCACGCCGTTTCCCCGCAGGGGTAGGCAGAGAGGATTGAACGCCATACTCTTCTATCCTGGCACACCACTTTTGCTTCGGCCACATTCATACATCTTCTCATACACGTTCTACGGTTGTTGCGGCTTTTAACAGGGCCATCCTCAAATACTTGTAGTACCTGATCGTGCCAGGTCTTTCGCGGACGCCCTCTATTCCTGTTGCCTTCAACATTCGCCTCATATATTTTCTTAACCATCCTTTCCTCGTTCATACGTTCCACATGACCAAACCATCTCAGCACTCCTTTCTTTATTCTATCTACCATACTACAGCCAGCATTGCATTCACTTCTAATCGACCAAAGATTTTCCACACAAGTGTCTTAGTGACCGCATTTCCACCGCATTTAGTGATATAAATATATACCTAATTGAATGAAAGTGTGTCTATAATCTGTTCTCTATGCATTCCCAAAAACTTTCACCTGTCTAAACCAGATTTTGCACAGATATTCTTTAGGACTATGGGCAAAATGTAGGCCACTCGACCTCCCCATGATATTAATGAATACATACTTATGTACTTCATTAAATTGATAATCCATTACAAATCGTGCTCAGTAATACCCTGTAATGGACCCTGACAGGACAATCGATTCTGCCAGTAAGAAACTAAGAATTTTTTTTTTTTTAAATTACTTTCTTCTTTCGTTTTCTCTAATGCTCTTATTTTTCTTAAATTTTCTGTGTGTAACGGTGACCTCTGAATAGCGACCCTTAGGGTAAAATTCTGTGGACGAAAGAAACAACCGAATGAATCAATAAAATCGAGTTTTGAGTTAAGTATACAGAGTTGTTCCTTACATACATATCTAGCGAGGAAAAATTAGATAACTCGGATAATAAAATAAAATGCGACTATTTTATAATTTTTTGAAAAAGGACATGATTAATTATTTGTAAAATTTGACATGAAACAACGACATTTATTCAACGGTTTCAACGTTCTAGTGCAAAATAAAACCACTGGCACGGGTGCAAAAATAAGATAAAAATAACAAAGGCTTTAAGAGATATTTCGTAAACAAACGAAATTCCCAAATTTTGTTCTTCTCCCCTGAAAACCTGCATTTTTTTACTCATTCGGTTGATCCTGTCCCCCACAGTATTAATCCACCATACAATTATATTTTTCCAGCAATATGATATATTTTTTATGCAAAAGCCTATACGGATTGCTGCTCGTTACTCTATATTTTTTATTTTTATACTCATGTTTTGGTGCTATTCCTGATACTTTTTATATTTTGCTACTTATAACTAATATTGTTTAATGTATGTTCTTTTTAATTGAATGTTATATTTTTTAGGTAAAAGCCTATACACATTGCTGCTCTTTACTTTATATTTTTAAATTTTATACTCATATTTTGGTGCTATTTCTAATACTTTATATTTTGCTACTTATAACTTATATTGTTTAATGTATATTCATTTTAATTTAATGTTATATTTTTTATGTAAAAGCCTATACACATTGCTGCTCTTTATTTTATAATTTTAACATTTATACTCATGTTTTGGTGCTATACAGATATTGTTTAATGTATGTGCTTTTTGAAATTTATTTTATATTCTTTATGTAAAAGCCTATACCTAATGGGAGTAAACAAATAAATAAATAAATATTGACTGAATCTGCATCACGTGCAACGCCGGGCACAGACCGCTACTGCATAACGTTAATGATTAAAATGATATTTATTTTACTTGTATACAGAAATCCACGCTTTTTTATACGAATCTCGTTTCTCGGCTCTATTAAATATCTGTTTACTTTGTAGTTAACGGCCGATTGGTGTTTACGATCGCCAATGCGATTTCCAAGTGGACGTACTCAACTCGAGTTGTACTTGTTGCTCAATGGTTTGTACATGTTGAAAGTATATAAGTAGTAAGTATATAAGTAGTAGGAATAGACGAGCTTCTCACATTCCACGAAAAAGAATGGGATGCCCATTGACCCGGATATAAATCCCGGAGCCCGGAAAGAGTCTAGATGTCCGTCCACACTTGTGGACATTGTGGCAACCCTATTTACGTGACACGTGCTATGGCCAAATAAGTTGTAGTTATTGCTCAAAAATAAAAAATATGTTTATTTATTTATTTATTTGCATATGGTGAATAGCGCCATTGAAAAAAAATAAAAGAAACTACGTGTTAAATAATATTACAAAAATATTCGGAATATATAAAAACTGGTATAAAAAGGAGTTAAAAATTGAAATAATTTTGAGACGTATTCTAGTGTAATGTCAATAATTTGGAAGAATGTCATGTATATACAATGTAAAGAATATGACTTTAAAAACTCAAACCAAAATATAATCTTTGTATCAACGTGACATGTGTTTTAGATTATGGGAATGACGAATTTTTGACTACAGGTGGCGGTAGTAAAAATACAACTCACGAAACAAGGTGTGCAAGCTAAACATTCCAAAAATTTGATAGATGTCGTAGTCTATCATGGGTGGAATTGGTGGACGTTACATTGTGTAAAGTGATCACTTAAGCCAGCCGTGCATATGAACACTCAAAATGTATGTCTACATACCTACTTTCCCATATAAAAAATAGCTTGATCTCTATGAGACATCTTTAGTATATCAATAATCACAAAGACAGCAAACGTTTCAAAATAACTAGAAAATTATCAAAAGCAATCAAGTATTTATGTATATAAAAATATACACAAAAATTAATTAAATAAAACTCTATATGATTTGAAAATAGTAATGTACATGGCTGTGTAATAAATACCTGGTTTATTGAATTTGTAATTTATTCCTCTCTGCCTACCCCTGCGAGGAAACGGCGTGATGATTAGTTATTTAATTGAGTAGCATGAGTCTGGTCTTGTGGTTAGGACTCTCGCCTCGTGATCCAAAGGTCGCGGGTTCGAATCTCACTCTAGACCAGTAAGTTAGTCCTATTTTCATAGCAAAAGCGTTTAGCTTAGCTTGAAAATAGCAAGAATGTTGATGTGACACGTATTCTGTGTTCGCATCTCTATTTTTTTTTTTAATTCTTTGCCACGTTACTACGGTACAAGCAAAGTTATCTTCGTTTTTTTGTCTTATTTAACTTTTTTATTATTTTTTATTATATTTATATTGGGAAACTGATGTTTCAGTTCTCTATTTCATTTCCTGGCTTACTTACTTACTTACCATCACGCCGTTTCCCCGTGGGGGTAGGCAGAGAGGATAGAGCGCTATACTCTTCTGTCCTGACAAACAACTCTCGCCTCATCCACATTCATACATCTTCGCATGCAAGCTCGCCGGTTGTTGAGGCTTCTAACGGGACCATCTTCCAGTATCTGGTTGATCTGGTCATGCCACGTCTTCCGCGGTCGCCCCTCTCTTTCTAGCGCCATCAACACTTGCGTTATATATCTTTCTTGGCATTATTTCCTCATTCATTCGCTCAACATGCCCAAACCATGGATCATCCTGGCTCAGCATATACGTAAATGTATACTTCAACTATTGTATGTGTAAGATAAATTGGGTTCTACTCCTATTGGTGAGCGTTTAGCTAAAATTAGAGTGTGGATGATTCCCCAGGACAGAAGAGTGAGTCCTACATGGCATCCTTTTTTCCTTCTCCCGCGCGGTAACGGCGTGATGATAAATTTATTTAAATTAATACTTGCAGACGAAGAAGAAGACATTCGAGCAGGCAACGACGAAGATGGACGGCTCTGACTTTTCATACGCGTCTCCGGTTACATAACAGCTCACGATGGAAAAATTCAACACCGCGATGACAACGTCAATTAACGCTAAATTCCTGGCAATTAATTTCGCCCGCTCCGGATAACGACTTGATGCGCCGCGACGTCTGAACGGCTCCAGCAACTGGCCGTAGTTCGTCACCACCAGCTTTTTCGCACATCCGGTCACCACCATTTTGGCACGGCTCGTATTTTGGTCCACTTGGACACCACTGCCTCTGGCTCGGCACCATCCTTTTTGCTTCTGCAAAGCCGGTTTTGTCATCACACTATCGGTTTCATTCTGAAACCATCAGGACCGACCGGTTGCGTTCGGGTGCCACCGTTTTCAGTCTGGGTTTATGTAACGTATGCGATATCCCAAATTTGTGACGTCTTGTAGACGGGGATCGTATCACGGTAGCTCAAATACACGTCGCCAACCAGTTTGTTCAATTCAGGAGTATTTAAACTATTTATTAATTTAGTTCTACATCAAAAGCTCATCTAATGGTAAGCATGTGCAACGAAAAGATGTAAGCAAATAAATAATACTAAATTTGCGATGTTAATGTTGCTCTTTATATTATTTTGATTGTTCGTTCGCCACTTGCACTGTACCTACACTGCTAATCGCTGTACATGTCATATGCCTATTTCGTACATGACGCGTGCCGAAGACATTCGTAATTGGGATGTAATTGTTACATTTGAATTAAGTATCTAGTATCGTGTTAATCTTTTCATTTTTAATTTGTAAAAAAGGAAAAATATATCAAAACAATATAAGAGACGAGTGTTCAAGGTTACCTGGAATAGAGAACATCCGCGAAGGACCTGGCGTGATTATATAAACCAAGTATTGGAGCACGACCGAAGAACGTTTGTGAGAAAATGAATACAATTGGACAAGGCAAGAGTGGAGTACCTGGATAGAAAAGTACAGTGTTCTATCCTAGTTGCTTACCTTGTGTGGAATATTAGGTAGTATGATAAATAGCGTGATGGTATGTTAGAAAGTTTAGTTTTATTTTTGAATTTGAATGTTGTAGAACATTGTGTCTCATACACAATATTTACGTACCTACCAATGCCCATGTATTCAGTTCTCATCAAATGTTTGCAATAACCTCAATTGCCCCTAGGTTGCCTCAATTGCACTAAATTTTGATATTATTTGCGTGCTTTATCCCTTTTTTTCTACTAGACAAAATCGTAATCAGCCTTACCTGCTTATCTTATACAAACGCACTGGTTTTGGGTGCCTATCAATTACTTTGTACTATTTTATGTTAACATAATTTTGGCCGTATTCTGAAAATAGCAATATTTCTATTTCTGTATCTTGACAGCTATTGCATAACATTGTAATGCCGTCGATGTAGACATTTTAAGTGTAACATGTTTGAGATTTATGAATTCAATCAATCAGAAAGCTCTAAGCTCAAAACCTAAATTAACGATAAGTTATTCAAAAAATGTGAATAACTAAGCTATCTCATTCATTGATTTCAAACTTTGCAAACTTAAAACTTCAACAATAACGGCATTACAATGTTGTACATTACCTGACAAGATACAGAAATAGCAATATTGCTATTTTCAGAATACGGTTGAATATCTTGTAGAACAGAAAATTTTCTTGGTTAAAAATTATTTTGAAAAATGAACGCTGTTACAACTCTACTTGTGTTTATTAACACTACTCGAGTTTAGAGAGAATCAGTAGCACTCATCGACAGGTGAAGTTATATATCGACTAGTATTTCGACTAAATACTTTAAAACTTAACCTGTTGATGAGAGCTACTGATTCTCTCTGCTTCTGAAATTCGAGTAGTTTTAATAAACTCAAGTAGAGATATAAGTGTTCATTTTTCAAAATTATCCTTTACGTAATTCATTATGAAACTATACAAAGTGGACGCCATTTCTATAAATTGCATAATCTAACATTTTATTTCGAATGTAACACCTATACATATATGTATATTTTATTTATGTTGCGCATTTTAAAATTTAAAAACAGGCGTGTACTATATAATATGTTGACGCCTCCTAATACTTTCTTCCTTCCTAATAATTAAAATATTTTAATAAAATAAGATTGTGATTTTTTAATGATGTCCGTCCACCAAAGCATTAATGCATTGGTACCGTCATGAATTACTTTGAATACTGATGCGACCAAGTTTGTTCTGATCTATATTTCAATGTTGGATGCGTTATTGATTCAATTTCCTGTCATAAATTCAAACCAAATGCGTAATATAAAAGTTTAATGTGCGCCCGATACGGGTTTTCTTCTCATGCATTACCGATCAAAAGCAATAAAACAAAATGACAATTTTATGACGTACTTCGGATTGTCTCGACGGGACACCGCCGCGGCGACAAGGTTGAGTTTTGTTTTTCCAAAATGGTTGGCAACCACGTGGTCTCTTTTGAGCTTAGACAGAACGTAAGTTGGTGTATTTGTAACCGACGCGACGCAACAAGAGACCCACAACTTTTTTGTCCACCACAAGCCCGTGAATCACTAGAGCAGCAACAAATTTTCAAAAGGAGTAACACATTTGTATCGCTAGTTTTACAAGTCTCAGAAATGCTGCGTGTGTTTTTACTCACGCGTTTACTTTGCATTCCTTCGCATTAATTACAGTCCGCTTAATCACATTTGTATTAGCGGCTGGCAGGTACGTTAAACCTCATCGAAAGCGTTTTTTTTAATACACGAGTTTGATTTGAAATGCGCGCGAGTGTTTTAAAGTTTTCTGCTCGGGTTTGTGGTTTTGCCTGTGCGTGCGGTGGTTCGTGCGCGCCTTGCGGCCCGAGCATTAGCACGGCTGGTTTGTCGAGTACTATCTAGTCAGCTGTGGGCAGCGTTCGGGTTTTGACTTCTTCCGCTCGATTTGAGCGCGTAATCCGACCGCTACTTTTCGAAAATCGCGCCATATTTCGACCCGCCGAAATCGGAAGTTTTCGAGCGCCGCTCGAACTCGACTATCGGGATTGCATCCGTTCCAATTTTGATTTTCGTCCGGGAAATCGCGTTAAAGCCATTGGACGGAGAATTTTGACATCGTAAATTTTAAATCTGTACGATTTTTAAAATATATTCATTCCAAAGTGGTTTCGTGTGTTAAAATTTATGAAAACTTTAATAAAAAAAGGTATTTTAAATTTTACATATGAAAATGTTCACATACAATTGTTTCTTAGTTCTACTTATTTAATTTTTGTGAGGCGAGTTTCACCTATGAGGGAATTATTTTACATTCAACAATATGAATTTATATGAAAACTATTTTTCCTTCAATAGTTTCATAGCTTTCCTTCAATCCTTCATATATATAAATATAAAATTGATTTGAAAATTAAATAAGTGGAATTAAGAAACAAAATGTGTTTTTATTTTCAAATGTGTGATTATGGAATTCTCTAAATTTAGCTCTCAAACAATAAATGTAATTTAAATTGTTTTTTTTAGAAATCAAAGAAATTAAAAATTTTCGATTTTCAAATAATATTATTGGTGTAATTTTAATGTCAACAATTGTGAATTTCTACGATTATTTTTACTTTGTTGTGTTTTATCTGAGTAACTACTTGTCGTTTCCCCGCAAGGGTAGGTAGAGAGGATAAAACGCCACACTCATCTGTCTGGGCACACCTCTTTTGCATCGTCTTCTTTCATATATCTTCCCATGCAAGCCATTCATAGTTAAAACTTTTATTAAGGCTGTCCTACAACATTTGGTATACGTGGTCATATCTTCTGTTTCTGATGCCTTCCAACACTTGCCACATATATATTTTTTTTACCAAACTGTCTTTATTCTGTCGATTATGATGTAACCTAACCTAACCACCACGCTGTACCCCTTTCTTCGTCATACTCTTCTTTCCTGGCATAACCTTTTTGCATCGTCTACTTTTATACATCTTCTTAGACAAACTCTAGAATCCGCTTGTTGAATCTTTTCCTCCTCCAATATTAGGTTTTTCTGATCATGCTAGATCTACATAAATTATATTTCATTATTAATATTATTTGGAGGATATCTACGATATTATTACACGCTGCAATAATTTCATAACAATATTTTATAAATTCTAGCTCAGGTTGTATTCAGGTATAAAGATTGTATTTTGACATTTCAGTCTTACAAAAAAATGCGCAGAACCTTCAAAGAAAAATGGGTTGAAAGCTAAGGGGGTTCTTTCATTACAAGGGTCGGTTTCGTGTGTCGGGGTTGGATCATTAAGGGATGTTTACTCTGGGAGAATAGGCCACATGCAGTTTGTAGAACATTTGGTGGTTTGTTTCTGTATAAAGGGCGGATTCAGCATTTTTTGTCAGCACAATAATATATGACTTCGGTGGCGTTTGTTTACTTGTCGAGTTGAATAGACTTTACTGCATTTCCTACCATGAAAATAAACACGCGTCGCTGTCTTATTGCTGCGTCAGATAATTTAAATATTTTTATTATAATTTTCGACATTAAACCTGTTTCGTAAATGCATTTTATTGTTAGAAATTTTTCGATGAACGTTGACCTACGATTTGGGAATCCAATCTCGAGATCATGGCCTTGATTATAGTGGTTATCGGGATAATAATTTTGGGATTAGCACGTATTATCCCGAAACTTTTTATATTAATATTTTTGATTTATTTATATCACGAGTAAACTATTGCTGTTGCCTTGGCGAATATTATTCATAATAATAAAATTGTTAATCATTAAAATTGTTATTTGTCAATGATGCATTTTTATTAATGTTATTTTTAATTCAAAGCTACAGATTGAATTATCTACCTAATTAATGAAGGGATAATCAAAGAGGTAGATTGCCACACTCTTCGATCATGACACGCAATTGCCATTCCATTCTCTTTCATGCATCTTCACATACATGTTCGACTTTTTTTTAGGATTTTCGCGAACGCCCTCTATTTGTGCTGTGATCTTTCTTACCATTCTCCCGCCATTAATTCGTTCTACGTGTCCAAACCTCCTAATCCACCCTTTTTTAATCATATTCGCTATGCTAATAAGGTAATCTTTATATTCACTCACTATATTGACATTCTACTTTCGTTCTACTTCAAATTTTTCGTTTTACTTCAAAGCACCAAAAGCAACCATTATAAACTTATGTATATAATTATATACCTACTTTAATTATTTTAGAAAAAAAATTAATTATTATTGAATGGGGCCTGGCTACAGTTATGGTGGGGGTAATTGACAAGTAGACACCGAAATGGGGAATATATCAAGTAACGGACTATTCATAAAATTAAACTGATTATTAATTATATTGTCTTTAGTGTTCAGGCATTTCTTAATTTCTCATATTAAGTTATACGATCGTTACATTATTATTATATTAGATATCATAGATATCAAGGAATGCCCGAACACTAAAGCCAATATAATTAATAATCGGCTAAATTTTACGAATAGTCCATTAATTGATATATTCCGTATATCGGTATCTACTTGTCAACTACCTCCACCAACCACGCCCCCATTCAAAATTGTTTTTTTTTTACTAAAATAAGTAATGGATAGATAATATCTGTCCGTCCTGACGAAGATACAGTGGTATCGAAACCGCTAGACGTAATGTTACTCCAATTGGTTAATACAAATTTTAATTAATTAAAATTAATAATTATAATTATTTATCATCGAAATGCAGCTAACATATTGTAAGTTATAGTAATTTTAATTTGAATGCATCTAATTACAGAAACATATACGACGCTTAGTTTTTGTTTTCGTCGTATCTCTGGGGGCGTATCTCGCGTCCATTGCTGTAATTATAGCTTTTGTATTTATTTTTACATCAAAACGTTGTATAAAATCTGCCAGCGTCGAGCATTTCGCCGGCGCGTAGAATGACGTGTTAATATACAATGTTTTGAATCATTCATTACCAATTTCACGGCTTAGTGTGTGCGCCATCCTATAAGGAAAAAGCCTGATAAATTTTACCTGGTGGACCCTTCCTACCCTTGCATTATGCATAACCCGTATCCCATCAATCGCAATTAACTCCATTTTAACAAATTATCTTCTTCTTCACCTTTTTCTTTCTCAAAATCTGGTTTCATTTATTTATCGTCTGAGATTTTATCAAAATTATTACTCGTACTTGGGTATACGCAGTAAACTTAAATTAAACGTGTTCTCTCGTGATTGCGTATATACATCGCGAGTGTGTTTCATGTGTACAATTATTCTTACTACCTTTCTTTTAACTTGTGGCGTCTGCGGTTTGTTGTCTGCCGGAAAAACTTTGGATCGATTTTTAATCCTTTTTCCGTGATCCAATCGAGCTGAAACTTTGCAGGCGCTTCGTTTAAAAATTCCAATGATTATAGTATTATTTAGGATTTTTCGAAATTTTAATGGTTTTTTCAAATTGGAATCATTACAAATGAGTAATGACCCGGACGCGTGCAGTAGGTACGAAACCTGATGAAGTGAGAATGGGAGTATCATAAAAACTTGGATTTTATGGTTAGTTTTTTTTATTACATTTATTTTTGAGAATTAACAATTTAATTTCTTAGTTAGAAAATCATGCTCAGCATTATATTTTGTATAGTTGGATTGGGAAGTATAAGATATAGGTGCGTATTTTTTTTTATTCCAATTTTTGGATAAATACTTACATACCGTGCGTTTTTAATAACTTCAAAATCGTACTTTCGTAGTTATGAAGAAAGGAATGAAATTTTATTATATTTATATATTTTTGTCATTCATTTGCTATTAAATGGTTACTAATCATCGTGCCTTTTATACCTGGGTATTATTATTATTAGCAATAATAATCATATTTAAGAAATCTACGAACACGTTGATTTTTTTATGAAATTTAAAAATGCAAGATTGACATGTATGAGTAGTGAGAAAACGTGTCCTTTATGTCACATATATTTTTGAGATTACTTTTAAATTTTTTAATATTTCGATAAAAGTTATTGCCGAATTCATCATTTAATATTTCGAAAATATATTATAATTCTAAATAGACATTATATCCATACACAAAATATCCAGTTTCGAAAGTGACAGAATCACTTACCGACAGGTAAGATGTTAATCTAAATACGTCTATAAATACTAAATTAGTAGGTACCACACCTAATGCATCTTTCAATTTCATCTGTTTTGAAGCAGGTACGTATTTACATAGATATGTACTCTTCCACAAACAGCTTTGGCAAATGCGTTTTGTTGTACAAGAGTTCATTGGACGGCCACATTGTGTATCGAGCAGATAATTCAGTTGGGGTTCTTTGACTCCTCGTTTTTTGTCTGTACCTGGTCGAAATTTCTTAGGGATACGAAATATCGGTGTGAAATTTAATCCCCTCATTGTCTGCCGGAGGGTCTAAAATTTCAACATAAACTCTTATTTTTATTGCCTAAAATGTTGCTTGTTTTAGGTCACTTTCAAGGGATGCTTAATAAAGGTATTTTTATAGCTTTCAATGCTTTCGTTTAAAACAACACAAAAATATAAACAATGCAAAATCGTGTATGTGGGTACTTTGATCGTTGACTCTAAATATTTTGCAGTCTACCTAAAAGACAAATTTTACCTTAAATGATTATGCTTTTATAATATTACATTAATTTCTTGACTGAAATATACTTGATTTTTGAGTCTGCAACATTTTATATCGATGTTCCCTATGCAAACTAAGGCATCTAAAGCAATTTTACGTGAGAGCTGTTTGAAGTTCAGATTTACATACAAAATGAGCTTGTTTGTTCACTTTTCAAAGAAAAGTTATAAACATTTTTTCTATTCTAAGTATTGGTACAAAAAAGTCGAAAATGCATTTTTGGTGAATGTCCAAGTTTACGTATGGGCCGTCGATGTATGGCTCTATACTTAGAATGTAATTATGACGACTTGATCACGTATCTACACCTGGTAATAAACAAATGTAATAGATAATTATAGAAATAATAGAAAATTTTAGCTTTACGAACCTTTGGGAAACATCTAGAAAGTTCACGAAGCTTCTAGAAACTTGTTTTAGAACCATTCATTTCCCATATCTTTTACCTGTTACTCTGCACCACGCATGCAGAAGCGTTTTTTGTATGATTTTATTAATTAAATAGTATTTATTTATTTGCATATGCTCTCAAAATTATTTTTGTGACATGCAGATATAATTTTTTTATATTTAAAATTATAATTTTATAATTTGTTCCTTTACAATACTTAATATTTTCATCGTATATCTAGGTACACTATAGTCAAATTAAATGCATCAAATCTCCTGCGTACTTCTCCGTCCCTAGTATATATGTATTACCTCTGCTCTTATAAGCTTATGTTATCCGCCATGTAAATATATATACCCCTAGTAAACTTAGAACCTTTTACGTCGCTACGCGTCTCCACCGAAAAACGAACATTTCTAAACTATGTGCATATTATGTACAAAGTAATGTAAGCCAAGTACCATATCAAAAAGTTATTTCGAAGTGCATAATGGAAGAGCCGCTTCGAAGAATATTATTACTATGCATTTTATTAATTAAATATCATCAAATAATCGGTCTCTTGTCTTCCATAATATGAGTATTCACATTTGCATGAAAAAATGTTGTTTTTATGCGCTTTATACGAAATTTTCTTTTCCATATCTTCGTGTGGTGGATTTTAAAATAATAAATCCACCACTTGCACCAAAATAGTATACCAATACTCACAGAGTATAAAATTGTGCAAAGATGAACTATATCACTTATTTATTTATTACGTATTATCACTTATTAATTAGCACGTATTTAGGAGGGAGGATTGGGTCACAGCGGAACAAACATTTATACTAGAGTTAAAGTATTTATTTTTAATTATTTAAAATCCCCTAGTAAACAAAGCGTATTTTTTGCAATAGACTTTGTTTTCTACTGGTCTATTTTATGTAAAAACGAGAAATTTACTAAGACATGATATTATTGTAATTAGGTAGTTTATCTTTACATAATTTTTTTTAAATTTACAAGCAGCTAGAAATTTTTAAAACATTTTTAAAAAATTAGACCAAAAAATTAGGATAGTTCATGTCTATATATTTTAGTGGTTCGTGATTGATAACTTTTCTTAAAGGTATCGATATCTAAATGTATTGCAGTGCGCGGACTTTTTGGTCTACATATGTCTGTTTCATACAACTTTGCGGAAGTATATGTCACATGGCTTTAAACTTATCAACGTCACTTAAACACGTTACACTATATATGTATCTCTAATTCAATCTAGCGTTTAATCTGTCTCCGGTTACGAACCCGGACTCTCCTCGACCAAGCGTTGCATCAGATCCATCGACAAAGAAATGCGATACTGCCATTCAAACATAGCTCACAATGGATGTGGAAACCAATATTGTGATAGGAAACGACGGCGCGACGCGCTGCTCCACGCGCGCACGTGCGCCGAAACCTGTTTGGGAATAATAATTAATTATTATTCGAGAGTTATTGAAATTTCTCACATGGCGAAGGTCTGGGAGGGATCACGGTACCGTGTTTAGAGCTGACGTGAGTGATTGTCTGGTGAAATGTGTGCAGTTTCGCAACTTCGCTGCTTTCCAGGGAACCCGGCTGTAGGAGCTGTGCAAACTCTTATCCACCAGCTCTCACATCAGCTCTTTGAAACCTGAATTCCTGGACTTGAAAAAATTTCAAAATATTTTTGATCTTTAAATGGTCCACTTTGTGTATCTCTTGTTCTTCCAGAGGTATATTTACTCACTTCACTGCACAGTCAGCCACTGATTGAATCTGTTGCTAGTACAATATACCTAATAGTGCAGTTATTTTATGGATAGTTATATATATAGTTTCGATATTTCAAGTTTGACATGTTTGAAATTAATGAATTCAATCAATCAGAGAGCTCCAACGCATAAACAAACCTTATTCACAATTACGAATAACTAGCTTTCTAATTGGTTGAATTCATTAATTTCAAATTTGTCAAACACAAAACGTCAAAAAAAAGGCGTCACAATTTTATACAATAACTGTCAAGATACAGGAAATAGCAATATTGCTTAGTTCAGAATACGGATGAATAAGTGTGTTGTTGCATTATTCTGTAGCGTGAAGCGCTCATATAACTTTGTCTCTCTCTCTCTCTCTCTCTCTCTCTCTCTCTCTCTCTCTTTCGCATAGACAGCGATAACGCACACATTGATGTAGTGTACAATACATTCTTGAAGTGCCGTGACCAAAAAATCGACCTGCAGTGCTCGTACAGTCATCGGACGTTAGCTATCATTATTTTATTTACAGTACCTCGAAATATTTGGACTGTTGACTTTTAGATCCATTTATTTATTGCCTTAAATTCTTTTGCCAAGATTTCCTTCTTCTTTCAGAACCTCTTACTCGTGTGATTTTTTCTTCGTGTTCATCACAATGATTAATTTAAGTATACGGTAGTAAGCTTCGATTAAATTTACTGCCGGCCGATTTGGATACCACTGTATCTTCGTCGGGACACTGTATCACACTATCCATACTGATTCACAGAATGTAATTAATATTTATGAATCTATTTCATATATTTTCATCGGTATTTATAATATGTGAAAATGTGGAAATTATTTAAATGACATCTAATGTACTTCGCGCTCGTTTTAGGGCGGATTTTTATCTGTCCATTTGACAAAATCGGACACCGACTGGTGCTCTTAAAAAACATTCATATCTTTTTTTTTTTTAAAAAATAGAGATGTGAACACGGAATACGTGTCACATCAATATTCTTACTATTTTCAAACTAAGCTAAACGCTTGTGCTATGAAAATAGGACTAACTTGCTAGTCTGGAGTGAGGTTCGAACCCGCGACCTTTGGATCACGAGGCCAGCGTCCTAACCACAAGACCAACAAGCTACTCTATCTATCTTATCAGCTTTTATAGGTTAGTTATTTTAAGACCGATGTCCTTTGAAAATATCAATTCTGATACGAGACGTCAGTCCAAGAGTGATGAGATAGGAACTTGTATCTAAATAAATAATGGGACTGTCTGCTTCGCACCGCCGTAGGTCCGCTCCGGTTATCGCGGAACTTTATCACTTAACTGATTAAATAGTTTAACCTTGGCTACTGTGACAATTTTCATCCATCCTTATTATCTATGCTGTCATTTCCATATATCCACATATGTAGGGAATCTAATCCAGGGATAAGCACGTACGATTTAGAAATATTCGTAATAATTTAGTTTTTTTTTACCATGTATTGATGTACTCCTCTTTGATGACCAAATAAATACAAAAATCTCCGTATAAAATCTCGAAAACCTAATATAAAACCCTCTTAAAATTCGTAAAAATATGTTGTTGAAAACATTTTCCTTCCATTTTAGTTTTGGTCCTTCCTGGTCTTATGTTATTCTTCTTCTTCTTCAGCCTTTTTCTCTCCACTGCTGGATGTAGGCCTCTTCCATTTTCCTCCACTCATTTCTGTTTTTCCCCCTTCGCATCCAGGTTCTTCCTGCTTGCTGGAATATGTCATCAGACCACCTTTTGGGAGGTCTTCCGACTCTTCTCTTTTTCGTCCAGGGCCTCCAGTAGGATTCTAGTATCCTCCTGTCGAGCCATATGTCCGGTCCACTGCCATTTAGTTTCGCAATACGGTTCACAATATCGACAACTTTTGTTCGGCGTCTTATTTATTTGTGTTCAGCAATGACTTTAGTAATTTCTATCCATCATTCTCTTAACATTACCCGACCTCCGGAATCTTCCTGTAGTAACGTTAGTTTAAGTAACTGTTCATAATTGTAATTTTTGATAATCTCTAATTTCGATACAATCTCAGAGAAAAATAATTGTAGGTCTGAACAATTTCGGGTCAACCGAGGTCATCCTTTGGTGAACATCGAAGCTCCCATAAAACGCTAATAAAATATAATGTTGCCATGTGCATAATACGAATAGGGAAACATTAAGCCGTACGATTTGTTATTTAACGTGATTGGAATCTAGAAGCGGGTATTAAAGCCACCTCGTGCAAATGCACAGTTACAAGGAGGAATAGACTTTACCGTCTAATATTTAATATCATACAAAAAAAAAACACCTCATCACTAGGACCTAGCATTATGTCAAAATTTGACATGGGAGGGACTGTTTTTAATATTTGAAATTTTTTTCAAGAAAACCATAGTTTTTCAAAATTTACATTAGCATATATGTTATATTTGCACGTATTAAATTAATATTAATTTATATAATCATTGATATTTTTGACGTCTGAGGGATGTTACCACTCCACTACCCCTTAGAAATATGCCGGGTGATTTAAATTTTGTTTCAGTAATTTTTGCAATGTGCGGAATTTTTTTATTGTTCACGAAAATTATTTACATGAAGAAATTCTGGTGATTTCTCAACTGCCTTATATTTTAATGTGTTTTATGTCTTTTAAGGCAAAGTACTATAAACATAAGTGTACAAGAAACAGTATAAAAGCGTACAAAACTTTGAAAAAAGTATTATACATTTTAGGAATAGAGGGCGTCCGCGAAAGACCTGGCACGATCGGATACTACAAGTATGTGAGGATGGCCCTGTTAAAAGCCGCAACAACCGTAGAACTTGTATGAGAAGATGTATGAATGTGGCCAAAGGAAAAGTGGTGTGCCAGGATAGAAGAGTGTGGCGTTCAATCCTCTCTGCCTACCCCCGCGGAAAAACAGCGTGGTGGTTAGTTAGTTCAGGAAAGTATAATGTCATTGACCGTAGCTAGTTTTTATTTTGGGTGTGTGTTAAAGTGTGTAGTACCTATACAATTTTTTATTTTTCTATTTACAACACAACACTAATAATTTTTTTTTTAATTCTTGACTGTTTTTATCTAATAATAAATTCATTTTATAATTTTTGTAATAATCAGCATTTCTTCATTATTCGTATTAACATTACCATAGGTGCGATTGCTTAGCATTTAGCATATGAGGGGAACAGGAATCGATATCCGGCACCTCTAAAGAATTTTGAGTTAAACAGGTAAATAAAAAACACAAGTGTAAAAATTTTACAAAATTTTTGTTACAAAAAACGCAGTTTTTGCTATAAATCAATTTGAGAAAGCTCCTAAAAAAACATACGACCGTAGTTACACAGAAAGCACCAATCCACAATTTTGAAAAAAAAGAGATGATTGAAGAATAGTCAATTCCATGACCTGTCAAAAATAACCAGGCTATTTTCATACAATCTATTCATCATTAGCGCCTTCTGAATTTTTTTAAATACAAATATCCCATTTTACAATATACAATATCGACGCCCACGGTATTTAAATTTTTTGTATACTGACGTTATTTATTGTAAAGAACTCCATTTATTAATTTTTTTAAATTAAAAAATCAATAAAACGATTTTAAGAGTTCAATATTTTTAGTACCCAAACCAGGACCATCGTTTCGACAGATTATGCCATTATCAACTGATCTACCGAAACTTGAAAAAATATTGAACATTCAAAATTGTGTGTTGATTTTTTAATTTTTGAAAATTAAAAAAAAAAAGTGCCCATGGCATTCAAAAATCATTTAAATCTCCAAAATATATTCTTAAATCTTCTTAAAGGTTTTATATGTAACTTGTTATCTATTATACCTTACACATACCGGTATTATTTATAGTTTTTAAAGGAGGTGAAGACTTAAGTTGTAGATTTGATTATTTGCCCTTTAAAAAAAAAAGCTTTTTATTAAGTTTGAGTTTTATTTTAAAATTGTATACTTTTATTTTATTACTTTCATTCGTGTTTGTCCAAGGGGTAATAAATGGAGCTTTTAATAATTATTTTCTCCATGATTTTAGCGGTCCTCTCACTCGCTCGGTCTCGCTCGCTCTCATGGTGCCCGCCACAAAGCCGATTGCGTCTTTATTTACGAGGCACATCGAACACAGAAGGTTATTTCTGGAACTTCTAATTGTAGCTTCGCTAGTCAAAATGAACTACACCGCTAGTTAATGACTCCAAGTCTCATTGCGGTATTACAAAGCGAATAATACATTACTTTTGTTCTAATTTTTTGCTTTTCGCTCTCAATCAATCTGAATTACTCAACGTGCGTAGATTGGTCATTTAATTTTTAACTAATAAATATTAAGCAGTTATATTAAAAGAAAATTATATAAAGACAATAACAATGCGTTACTATTTATTATTAATTTTTGTGCATATATAGGAAGATTAATCGTTAAATTTTAATTTATAAATGCTAATAAAGACAAAATTCTATAAATCGTTTAGAAAGATACGCAAAAAAATATTTATCAAAAATATTGTAGGTACTACCTAGACTTTTATGCAGTAAAAATTTTACAGTTATATAATCCTTTAGGTTAACTTAAAATTTGATTAATATAACTTAATTTTTATTTATGTGTTCGCTTAGAACCCGTCCTCAGACGATCACTGTAAAATGTAATATATATAATTACCTATCGAAATGTACGAAACATACTTTATTTCATTATCTAGTAGCACCACTACTGTACATGAGGTATTATTTAACCAAAATAAGGCGCAATATTATATAAAATAATAAAATAAATCTATTTATAATTTTGGAGACATAATCGGCCGTATTTTGAAAATATAAATATTTCTATTTCTGTATATTGACAGTTATTATATAACATTGTAATGTTAAAGTTTTAAATTTTTTGAGGTTTGAAATTAATGAATTCAATCAATTAGAAAGTAAATTATCCATAAATTGTAAATAAATTTTAAGTTTTTTGATAGATTAAATACATTTATTTCAAACCTGTCAAACAAATTCAAATTCAAATTCAAATTCAAATGTTTATTCAATGTTCAATGTTACAAATGTTTACAGTGTTTACAAAATTTAACGAAGCTTTTTTCATTGTTGTTGAGTGTCTTGGCAGCAAGTAAACACTAAATTGATTTGACGCCCTGCCTGCTACACTAGTAATTTACTGTATTATAGCAGACAGTGCTCTTCCAGTAGTATTGATTGACGGCATTACAATGTTATACAATAACTGTCGAGATACAGAAATAGCAATATTGTTTTTTTCATTGATTGACGGCATTACAATGTTATACAATAACTGTCGAGATACAGAAATAGCAATATTGTTTTTTTCAAAATACGGCCGAATATTTTTTTCAAAATTAATTTTCATCGCCTTTTTGCTTTCATCCTCACCGACCATGAGTACAGGAATTGCCAAATTTCGGAGCGACTGTAAGTTATGAAGTGGATCAAATATTATTTACAAGATTTGTGGCTGACAGACAAGTTAACCTAAATAAAAAATGCTGCTAAAACATAACGTTGTTTATATAATTGATAAAAATATACTTTGTTTTCACCACTTGTATATTGAAAATAACAACATGTTTCAGGGCCAGTGGTTGTTTACCATGTTGTTTACTTATGTGTTACTCTTTATTTATCTCCTAAACTATTGGGAATTTTGGCATTGTAACACAGCAATAGAGAGAATATTATTTATAGAATTTTTGCAAAAAAAAACAATTTTTACCCAAATGTCAGCCGATATCTTCGTCATTTCACAGCCCCGATATTTCAACACGTCTAACAAGATATCGTCACGCATGATTTAAGTTTTTTTGTGAAAAAAATATATTCTTATTTTTCTCTCTCTGCCTTTGAGTTACGACTGTTTATTTAGGTGCATTAACCATATTTTGCATCGAACACAAACTGCATTCGTAATTTTGGAACGCGGTTCCAAGTGCCACCCTCCGACAACGAAAATAGCTGTTGCAACAGGCAATTGTGTAAAATAGATTGGTTGGAATAGTTTTCAAGACAGCTAGTTGACTTACGACCTATCTTCCGATTGGGGGATGCCGAGAGCCTAAACAATCCACACCTCCCTAAAATAGCTGCCAAAGTAAATGAAAAACATTTTTTCGCTAGTACTAAATAAATACAATTTAAATCAAGACCAAATTCTTTTGATTTTACGAAATATTAAAGTTTCTGATTTAATTAAAATAATGTTAACAAAATGTTATTTATGTTAGTACATAACCAATAATAATTA
This sequence comes from Agrypnia vestita, assembly GCA_016648135.1. NCBI lineage: Eukaryota > Metazoa > Arthropoda > Insecta > Trichoptera > Phryganeidae > Agrypnia > Agrypnia vestita. The sequence goes on along the minus strand of JADDOH010012607.1, from coordinate 41,440 downwards.
CTTTTTTGTCTACCGGTTTCGAGACTCAACCCATCTCTTCATCAGGAGACGAAAAGACGGGTTACGTCTCGAAACCAGTAGACAAAAAAGTAATTTTTAGTGGTTATATATTAACATAAATGATATTTTGTTAAAATGTCTGACCATAAAGTTAATGCTTTAAATATTAATAATAAAATACTTTTAAACTTTTTTCCACTACATTGTTTTTTACGGTCACCGCCGTCAATTGGTAAATTATCCTCAAGCTAGGGCATTTATACAATTTTAGTTTAGGGATGTTCAACAGTGAGTCTACATAATTTTTATGCAGGAGTAATCCTAAATAATTTTAAAATGTTGGTAATTATTTGATTCTAGTGTAGGGATATTTCTTCCATTTTTTATCGTTAAACATTATTATATGTATTTTTATAATTTAAGTAGTTATTGATACATTAACCAACAGATGAAAATTTACCTCAATGTTTTTTAGGCATGCGTCAGGCTGTCCAATATCCTTCTACAGGTACATATACTATGAAAGTATGAATTGAAAAACAAAACTTTGTAACGAAAGTTCCCCATTCGTATTCGTATATATTTAAATGGAAATTGACACTCAAAGGATCGTTTCAGTATTCTTTCAAATTTATTTAAGCCTTAACATTCAGAAGGACATTGAGATATTATATGTGGGGTATAAAAGCAAGGCAGCGATGTCCAAAAAATAAAAAATATTTTGACTGCAGTCACCGAGGATTACTAATTTAAAATGTACTGAATTCTAGATTTTATGCACCTATCCCTTCCGAAATCATGGTTCCTACACATTTATAGGCAATATTTCCTATAAAATCTCGAATTCAGTGCATTATAAATCAATAATCTTCGATAACCGCATTTAATTTTTTTTTGATATCGCTGTCTGTATTTTTATACCCCAACATACCTTCATTTAAAAAGCCACAAACATAAAATTAACTTAAAGTTTTCCAAAATAATCATACCGTGTTTATTTTATCACGTTAATTCATTCTCGATTTTGTTCGTCTTCTGCAATTTTTCTGTCACTGTCAGGCATTTCTTCTTTCTTTACAAACACATATATTTCTCTCCTCAATGATACGAACAGCATTCCAAGCCACTGTAGCAATCTTAGACGTATCGGAATCCTAGAGCGGCTTTGCATTCCATTCTAATCTGTACCCTGCTGTCTCTTCGTAGGTACATCACAATTTCTTTCACACGCATTGTGCCTCATAGATCGTATTTCCATTGCAGCAAGTCTATTTTCGTTCTGCTACTTTTATAACAGAACTAAGTGCCGCTAATCTTGTTTATATAAATGACAATATGTATTTAAGTAGAAAAGTATACAGAAAAATCTTTCATTCGAAAAAATATTTGGCCTTATTCGTGGATTATTGTCCAAATACTTTAACAGTAAAATATAATTTAATAAATTCATTCACACAATACAAGTGGTGACAGTATAAGATTATAGAAAAAAAAATATTTCACAAAATTGCTTAATGCACAAAGGATTCAAAATCAAAAACAAAATCAAAATAAAGATTACAGAGTAATTTAAATTACAGTGCAAAATTTTTATTTATATTATTTATTTGTATACGGTATTTTTATGTTAATATAATATTAAAATCGTGTATTAGGCCATATATATATGTAGTATAGAACTAAATGAATATTAGATATGAAAATATAATCAATATTAAAAAATGTTACACATTTCTTATTTCTATTGCAAAACATAAGTTTTTTAGAAATCTTTCGACTTTATTATTTTTATTGAATCCAAAATAACTAATAGGGAGTTATTATAAAAGAATGTTAAGAGCTGAAGCTATATTTGCGAGAATCCCAAGAACCGAAGTTATGTATATTTGAGAGAAAACAAAGAAGCGAAACAATGTTTCGGTTTGCTCCAGTCCATTCCGAACCTAAGAAGAATGAAATATTGTGATAATCTGTTTGGATTATCGTGATAATTTATCTCACAACCTTTGTTTACTAAAATAAAACGTATTTTAGGCGCCTTCGTCAAGTTTTACGCCGGCGTTATGTTTGTCAACACAGATTTAGATCTGAAAATTATCAAAAGTCGTTCAAAAACATTGTTTTGAGAGCAACATAATTCACGAAGGTTATGTTCTCCGTGTATTGGTTTTTCTCAAGAATTTTTCATGATTTAATTTTGAGACTTTGACGCGGATTATCAAAACCTCGTTTAAATCATAAATTATAGACATCTAACATTTATTCACTTAATTATTTTGCAATAAATCAATTGCAATTCAAGCACGTAGGCAATATATTACAGAATCCACGGTCCAGAGGAAAGTTTTGAATCTATTTGATTGGTTGATTGTTGCATCGATAGGAGTTTTCATTGACGCAAAAATTCTAATACATCATGTTTATTTATCGTGAGTTGTTTTGAAAACATAGTTAGTATTTATATTTATTACTTGGTAGGTACGCAGTAATATTCAATGTTCTCATTTCATAAGTAATTTATTAAACTTCTCCGTTTAAATATACATCGTGATAGATAGCATGGTTCATGGCTATGAATATATTAAAAACAGAAAACTAGGTTTGTTTCTAGGTAGGTTGTTGTCAGGCATTGGTAGGGCTACGTGAGGAGTGGGTCAGACACGAGCTACATAATTCTTTCATTTATTTTATTTGGCACAATTAGAACGCTACAGAATATGCGATCGATAAATCCGCACCGGTTAGCACACGACAAATAATTTTAAAATAGTTTTGGTAAGAGAAAACAGCACAAAATGTCTTCTGGAATTAATAGGAAAAAACTACTTTTCACTCGGGGGGAGGCGGCGTCAAAGCGAAAACCACGCTAGGGCTTTATGGTGGAGGGAATGTTTCTAAAGAGTACCTCATAATGGAACAGAATGGTTTATGAGCGCTCCCTAATCAGTTACAAATCATCTTTAAAATCGAATACCTATCACACACAGTAATTTATCTCATCACCACTTGAACTTGCAATAAATGTGTTAAATGTTATATTGTTTTTTAGTTCTGAATTTGCTTACGTAGTGAAAGACAGTGCAGTGAAAATATTTTGTTTTTTTAAACAAAATTGTGTTTTTGTTGAAACAATGTGTCGCATCGGAGTGAACTGTGGTTGTGTGGTGAAAAGATAAGATAAGAAGGAATTTCACCTTTTATCTCCCAAGAACACTTTTTGGATATGGCGCCAGAACATAGGAACCAATTAGGTAAGACACTATTTGAACATTTTTTTCCTTAATTCGTTAAGTCTACAATTCTCCGAGTACTCTACTAGGGGACCGCACATTCTTCTACGACAACTGCATCAGCACTGATCAGTCTGATCACTTTGACACCTTTACTATTTATTATCTAAATATATTATTCTCTGTGTAACAATGTCCGTCATTAACGCTATCAGGACTTAACTCACGGCCGAAACGACGCTTACAAAACTAAGGCCACTAGATGACTATTTTCATATTAACACATACTACGACTTTCAAATAATTTTATTTGATGTTATAGTTGAATATTAGTTACCATTTTATGGAAAAATGAATAACATTCATTTGAATTTCAGCAATTAGAAATCATACGTTAACAGAATTAACAGAAACGGCGAGTTCATTCATATTGTAATGTGTTAATGTAAAAAATATTTTTTTTACATTTTAGATTGATTTCACTTTTTTGTTGTTGTGACTTACCTACATAGGGTTTAACTAATTAATGAAAATCTGAAAGCTGACGGGTTAAGCTTGTTTCGTAATAAACGTCATGAGTTCTTTATATGAATACATGAACTGGAAGGATTGATAACCCTCCAGATATTATACGAGAGTTAAAAAAAATTATACAGGCACGTTTTATCTACAGTGCCACTACATTCTAGAGTAAATAAAATTAGCTATAGTAAACAATTATACCAACTTAGTAAAGGGTGTAACAGAGCTAGTCCACAATGATCGAAATTTGGGTCGAAAATATTCACGCAACAATGACTCAAAATCATTAGTTGGAGAAAGTCAAGATTTAATTTTCGATTTTTCCGTTCTAGATTTCGTCTTGTACTGAATCAAATATTGTGTAAGATCTATCAATAATACAATTAAGCCAAACATAATTAAATCGTTTAAAGAATAATGTGAGAATCTTTATTATAGTAGTCGTTTTTTTCTTCTTCGGGAATCACGGAGTACCTACTTACATCCTCATATTATGATTGTAGTCTTGAGAATTGGTTTATTGTATCCATCATAAATCTTCAGTGTATCTCTAAAGACAACGGTATCCCGACGGTTCTCAAAACTAAGATGACAATATTTTTTAATTGAGACATTTTTTTTTCATGGTTTTATTGTTCAATATAATATTTATTACACAATTGTGTTATTCATAGTTCCTCTCCATTTAAGAGCATTGCTCTTGTGCTCGGACAAGGAACTATGAATTTACATTTAATTACTTACATTTTATTATTTTATATTATTTTATATATCTAGGATGAAGTAGTAGAGTTAACGTCTTTGACTTTGAAGGTAATGGTGTCTAGTTCAGTTCATAGAGATGTTCTTTCAGTTTGCTCTTCAATTGTTCTGTATCCTTTAGCTTTTTCATTTCGATTGGGAGGTTGTTAAACAATTTTATGCCTGAGTATATGAAACCTTGTTGTTTTTTTTTTGTATTGCATTTTGGGATTTTAAAATTGTCTCTTAATCTTGATGTTGTGTTTTTTCGAAATTTTCCTGATCGTTTTCTTTGATGAGTTGCATAATTGATACTCTTTTGTATGTACATAGATTCCACCTTTGGGACTGGAAACATTTTGAATAGTGTTTGTGTAGGGAATGTTGATTTTTTTAAAGTATGACTTTAATAATTGTTCTCTGAATTACTTTAATTTGATCTGTTACATTATTATAAGTTCCACCCCACCCTATTATTCCATATTGGAGTAGTGAATGGACAGTGCATAGTATACCTTTTTTAAATTGTCTATTTAATTAAGTAGTGAAGTGAAGGTATTGTAACCGTTATTGCAATTGACAGCAAATGACATTTAACTGTTAAGGTTTAGTTTCTTGTGTACCAGTTGCCAAATGATGTATAATTTTTAATTCATTTTGATGGAAATCAAGACGACTCTGTATGCTAGTCTGCACCTCAATCCGATGGATCAAGTGCGCTTGAAGGAACACTATAAATAGGTACTGTATAATACACTATCATGCTGGATACCTGTGTCACTGACACGAGTGATAGATTAGTATTTTTGATAACAACATTTTTTTACGGCTGCGCTTATCTAGTGATAGTGGTGTCCCCCAAAATTTTAGCATTTGGTTAAGAAAACAAATATTTTAAATCGCTCGCATGCCGCTCTAGTTATTATATTTGTCGTGTTTGTTAGGATAAGTTATCTCTATTAGCTATTAGCTAGTAGACCAATGATTCCGTCAAACTTTTTTCCAATGTTCAAATTATTTAATATGCCAAATTTTGACGACACGCTTTTATGAGTTTGCTTCAAATTGCAATATCAATTTTAACAATAAGCAAAGAAGAAACTGTCGGGGAGATAATTAATTGCTGGACTTTTAGAAGTTCGTGACAAAAATATCGCATAAATAGCCAATCATTTGATTAATTATTATTTTATGAATAATACTTAACTGTTTATGTGTTAAATAAAATTGATATTTTATATGAACCGTATATTTTACTGAGTAGAAAATTTCGACGTTTCGCTGAAGTCTTACTCAGCGTCATCCTATTATGGCGGAGGTTAGACCGAACTCCTACACCTCTGTAGAGAATAAAATATCCCTTTTATTTAACACATAAATATGTCCAACGACAGTAATAATAACCTTAACTCTTTAATAATACTTAACTGGACTAGTAACGTCCAAATATTTTTATTTTTATTTCTTTATTTACTCCATGTTACAATTATATTTATCATATCTCTTAACATATCAAATAAATCACATTGCTGTTCCCAACATGAAATACGGGTTTGTGGATGGATGATGGAATAGGGATGTGGGAGGTGATTCGGGACGATTGGACTGTATTTTAAGGATAAAGGAAATCGGATGAAATAGCCGCTTACCACCACTAAGATTGTTCCTCCTTCATTCGTTTCACTATGATGGTCAACGAAATCACCAATCACTTCATAGATCTGCTAATTTTAGCACTTAAATAACAAACTGTTGTGAAAGCACAAGATTATTTCGAGAGTCAATTCGATAGGTATTGCTCTCTTGACACGACAACAGGTAGATTAGGTAGATTAGATAGACAACAGGTAGTAGTAGATAGAAAACGCTCGACAGGTAGATTTCGTCTCTGTAAACAAGAAAGGGGGACAGGAAAGGGGTTGTGACATAAATGCCAGATTCGCGTCGCACGAGAATCAAACGCCTAAAATGCAAATACTGAACAGTTATATTTTCATAAAAATACACAAATGCTGAAAGTATCATAGCTTTAGCTAGTCGGTTGTTGAAGATGTTTTGATTTTTTATTATTGGAGACAAGGGAAGCTAAACAAAAGTGGTGCATGAAGTAGTCTTGTACGACTTATAGAAATGATTTAAATATATAATCTATCGTTGGTGGTACGACACATGTACATTATCATACATAGAAAATTGGTATCTGTGATGCCACGTGGCGATCTATTATTGCAGGCGTTTGTGTCTTTGCTGAATAGGCAAAATGGAAAATATAACATCAATTATTTATTTCTAGTCAGATACCTGAAGCTGCTCGCACCCCAGTATCATTATTATGTGGAGTGTTTTTGGGGTATTATAATTAATGATAATAACTGTAGATATTACTATTAATTTTTTTCACTAGTGTAAATATGTTTTGAAACATTTTAAGCAATAGCCTCAGCAACGATATCGAAAGGAGATTGACTGCGGGAAATAAAGTAAATAGCGCTCTGAATGCAATTATGGCTAGTAAGAATCAATCAAAGGAAGCAAGACTAGCAGTATAAAATAGAGAAGTGAAGCCTGGAGTTGACCAAAAAGGAATGAAAGTAGACTGAATGTTGAATGCTGTGGAAATGCGGTCACTAAGGCGCTTGTCTGTAAAATTTTTGGTCGATGGACCGAGGAGTGAACATATTAGAAGTGACTGTACTGCTGGTTGTTGCGTGGTAGATAGAATATAGAAACAGTTTGATGGTTTGGTCTTATGGAATGTATCAGCGAAGAAAGGTTAGTTAAGAAAATGTATGAGGTGAGTGTTGAAGGCAGAAGAGACAGAAAGCATCGGTGAAAGACCTGGCGTGATTAGATACTAAAAATAATGCAAAATGGCCCTGTTAAAAGCTTCAACAACCGTAGAGCGTTGAGAACATGAGAAAATGTGCGAATGTTGCCGAAGCAAAAGTGGTGTGACAAGATAGAAGAATGTGGTATTTTATTCTCTCTGCTAACCTTTGCGGAGAAGCCACATGAGAGTTAGTTGAGTAATAATTTTACTAACACATCTGTAAAACAAATACTTTTTTTAATGGAGGGGTATCTTGAGATAATCAGCTCTGCTCCTTTATACATCTTATACGTCCATCCTTTATACGTCCATGATTCATCTTCCTGCTCCGAGACGGGCAGGTAACTCAGGAAAGGAGTAGGCAGTACTTTTGGGCAGGCTGAGAACCCCCGCTGTGAAAGATAAAACTAATAGCACTCTGAAACACGAGACAAGAACTCACAAATCATAAATGATGTGGCACGGTATTGTTAACATTGAAATATAAGAGGGTTTAAAAATAAAACAATAAAACTAGGCGCCATCTCAAATTTAAAACATGCAGATCCAATCAAAATCATCAAGGTTTTGTTAAGTGTGTTATTTATGAGTGTTTACAGTAATTTATTTTATAAAGCGCTAAAATTTATCTATACAGAATGCAACAGAGCTGGTCCAGAATATTTTATAGGTAACAGAATGTTAGTAAACGTCTCTTGACGAAGACGTACTGTATTGTTGGACCTGACGAAGAGACGGATATGTCTCGAAACCGGTAGACCGAAAATCTGGTAGTGGTTTTTACTAAGTTTACTAACATTCTGTTATTATGTCTAACCACAAAGTTAATGCTTTAAATATTAATAATATTAATAATATTTTATAAGTAAATTAAGGCCTAAATTATGAATCAAATATGTGCAAGCCACCATGTCTTAATATCAATTAAAGTAACTTCTATCGAATATTAAAATAATAATATGCTTCAATACGAGTCGAATAAAATTATTGAAACCTTGCAGGAATTAAAAAAATATGGTTTATATTGTTTTATTTGACTTGTATTAAAGATAATACATTTTTAATATTTGGTATTAGCTACTTTCAAGGAGCTTAGAAAGGCCAAAATTAAGATGGAGTGACAAAGTCCTCAAAGACGTTTCTGCCTTGGAGCTTCAGAACTGGAGAGAGCTGGCACTAAACCGAGATGAGTGGAGGAAGACTCTTGAGGAGGCCAAGACCCACCAGGGGTTGTAGTGCCAATAGTGATGATGATGATGTTTAGTTACTTTCACGATAGTCCAACGTTTTATAATAGGTAATACAGATATATTAAAAAACAGTGTAAATTTTGACGTCGCATACTTCCATAACTATTGATATTAGGAATTAAGATATAGTTGCGTGATCATTTTCGACACATAATTCTGGCAAAATCCTACCTGTAAAGTATTTTGAATTAGCTCTGTTACTTCCTGTACATACAGAATGTCTCATATATGGAAGCAAAAACTTTTCAGGTGGATATCTGCCTTCACAACGAGTCGAAATGATTAAGCAAATATGACCTTATGTCAATAGTTATAAAGATATGCAATATCGAAGTTTTTTTTTTTTTTTGTGACTTATTTTTTGCAAAAAGTTTAACTATCATATCAGTAACTTATACCTCGATCGATTATGAAAAATTATGTGTAAAATCTTTTTTTATAAACGGTGCGCGGGTGTGTGGTATGTTTTGCTGGGAAGGAAGGTAGCAGTAAAATTTTATAATATTTATTTTGCTATTATATTTTAAAGTTTTATCTGATAGATAACGGCTGCTAAGCATTTTACTTAGTGTAGATAGGTGCTTGTATGTATTATTTTTTAAATTCAAATTTATAGATAGGAAAATTATTGGTACTGAAATCAGAAAGGTTTTTACCTACCTACCGAGAAAAAGAAATATTAGAATTTTGGAAAATTTTAATGTTGTGGCTTTTCTAACATGTGAATTTCTAAAAAGTCTTATTGTTATGGGTAAGTATTGAATTTAATATGTAGTCACCATGGTAACGAGAATGATATGTGGTCACATGTCATGAGATTGTATTTAAAAATTATTTGGGGGGGAGAGTTAAGATGTTAACATATTATTAGATATAATTATACTATTTATTTATTTGGCATTAATTTTGTAGAATGACATGATTAATTTTTATGTATAAATAAAACACTTATATAAGAACACTTTTGAGTTTAAGTATACACTACTAATTTCGAGAACTACAGATGTTCTCATCTACTGATGATATTATACATAAGCTCAAAATTGGTCTTATACAAGTGTTTTATTTATATATATAAATCAAAATATAATTAAGTGATAATCACACATTTCAATCACCGATAACAACGAGTTCTAAGCACACTTCACTTATCTCTTCTCCAGTGTTCACCCACTTTCCCACCAAACTAATCAAATCTCACTTTTGACGGCAAACAATAAGCGAGGAATTTATAAGAAGTCCGCTTTTATTTGCGTAAATATTTATCTATCGCTCGCCATATGCAACCATAACCAAACAACACAACTCGCTAGGGGGATTTTAGTCGAACCTTTTTATCGAATGCCTTCGATTCACATTACGTGGAGAGTGGAGACACATCGCATCTTTACCATGTCTGCGACAGAGGACAGTAATATGTATTTAGCTGACAGCAGATAACAGTTATCAGTTATCAATATTATTATTTCGTTACACTGTTACACTGGTAGGTGTGTGCCCCCGTACACATATGAGATACGCGCTTTTCGAAGATTTAATGAATCAACCTGTACACACTACAAGGAATGTGAGAAGTATTCTAATTTTATTTTATAACTAGCTGGTCATACCCGGCCTTGCACGGGTTAAGTAAAAAATAAGTTTGTGAGGGAAAACAAAGGGTCCGCTGTTCTCTAAAAAACAATGTTTCCATCTAATGTTAACACAAGTTATTGTAACATAACTGTTATATTTAGATGTATGGTATCGCAGACTTTTTTGTAGATATTAATGTCCTCTATAAAACTGTAGTCCATTACTTTGCTCTGTTGGCAATAATTTCCGCAGCGTACGCAATATAAGGTTTTTTTTTCGTAATTTTTTCACACGTTGGGTTACATTATCGAAGTTTTCATACGGATCCCTAACATTTTTGAAAATATTCTATAGCCTATGTTCATCAGGGATGATGTAGGATTCTGAATGTGAAAGAATTTTTCAAATCGGTCCAGTAGTTTCGGAGCCTATTCAATTCAAACACACAATCAAATCTTTCCTCTTTATAATATTAGTATAGACGTATGCAAATTAGGGCACGCGAAATTCCCGATAAATAGCATTACCATTACGTTAACCACTCGAATCCCGGTAAAAAATACTGGACTGGTGTGGACGAGCAATCGCGCGTGAAAAATATTTTATGTAAAAAACTGATCACGATAAAAATAAACAAAAAATTTGATCACATTATCTGTTTATTTATCTATGACAAACAATTATTATTTCTGTACACTTACGTACAAAATAATGTAATTGGCGTAAATTCTTGATAATGCCACGCGTCAATCCTGCCTATCAATAATCCTATTTTCGAATGTCCGCAACTCGCTGGAATCAGGCTGGAATTACAAAAACAACACTGATGATGACATGCCGCTAATGAGACCCGGGCGCCTCAGTGTGACATGTCAATCAGCGCGCGGCTCATGTGACACGCAAGGGTCGTTATTAATTATTATTATATCCTGTGATTTTTCACGAGAGTGTTTGCTAAAATGCTGAGCGAGGGAGTGGTTAACAACGGTAATTATGAGCGATTTTTTGTCATGGCACTTTAAGAATGTATTGTATACTCGTCAGTGTATGCATTGTCTCTATCTATGCGAGAAAGAGGTAAAGTTATGTGACCGCCTAATAACGCACTTAATGTCAATTGATGATGTGTATCGATACACAACAAATCTATGAAGTGCCATGACCAAAAAATCGACCAGTAATGGCGCTTAATGGTAATTATTATGGCATTAAGGAACAAAAAACCACAATTAATAATTGCAAATTTGAAATGAAATTAAAATTTATATTAATTATAAAATGAAATTATAATAAAAAATAAAAAATAATACCAGAGTTGTTTTATACACGACTTATTATTATTCTGAAGAGGCCTTTTTTTTTAAATCGAGGCCTTAAAAACTTTACATGTTTACTGAAGGACAATATTAATTTATGATTTTTCCCTTTACACTGAGAAACAACAATTTATAGATAATTATGTCACACTGCAGTAAATTGTAAGGAAAAATATTAAATAGGTATAAGCATTTACCTTCATTATGAACGCTCTGATAAATTATTATTATTATTTTTTAATTCTTAAAATAGGTAATAAAATAATTTTTACATTTCCTAATAGGTATGTAGGTACAGCATAAGATATAAAAGTATATTAAATTTTTAATCAAATGTAAGTACCACGTATTTTCTTATTTTTTTCTTATATGCAAATATATAAGTAAATAATGTGAATGATATCGATAATAATTGAATCGTTAATTTAAACTTGATATTAGTATTTGCATTAGTTATAAAATAATATTTAGTGGGCCGGCGTCATCAGATGTGAATAGAATTAGGGGGGCGGATGATGTGACGTCAGTAACAATCAGAAGCAATTAAAATGGTTTATGGTAATCGCATTCCTTGCATTCTATAATCGACCATTGATCACAATGGAGCGCGCTCATCACGTGCTCGATGCTTTTATGATGAGGAAATTTTTTGCTGGCAGCAATGAATTCTGAGAATCAAAGAGACAAATGTTTATAACAGTATAATTAATTTTACCATACAGTATAACTAGCTCTACTATTTAGTTTCGCACAAGATTTAATTGTTGGTTGATATTAATTTAAATTCCCTAAAAATAAAACAGCCGAAACTAAACGCAATCATATTACTCACTTTTTTCGAATGCTTTTTTTTCGTTGGATAATATAAAACAAATAGTTTGGCAAATTGGTTTATTTTTCAATAGTTAAATATAAATTTTAATGGATCAAAAACTGATCCTGATGATGGAAATTATGTTAATAGTTGGTCTAGAAACTTGTAAACAGAATAAACTATACAAAAATTACGACGCCAGAGCGCATTTTTAGACAGATTTAGCTGTTCGTTTTCACGGTTGTTCAGTCGCTTATTTTTTCGCTTTATAATTAAGATTAATCATTCTGTAAGACTAAAGGACGGAGATATTCAGATGACGCGCGAAGTTAGGTTTACAATGTAAAAAACATGTAAAAATACGCATAAATTATACCAAGTGAACACAATAATATTATTTTAAAACATTACTGACACCAAATTATTTTTTTATATTGAAGGTGCGATTCTTCAGAACAAATCGGATTCGTATTTTATTTTAAAAAACTCGGCTACCACCGAGACTCGAAACCAGGACCTTTCTATATAACGGTAGATTTCTCTGTCTAGGAATTCTAATCTTCGCCAAGATTACTAGTTATATTCAGCGAGAGTGTCAATTTCAACCTGTCTCATAAAATTGCATAATATTTTCCAAGCTTACCAGCTAATTTCGTAGAGTATATGCCAATTTTTTTCGCTTACCTGTGTCATGCAATTAAAAAATACTCTTTTCCAGAAGTAAAGAATTTTTATGTAAATATATTATCATTGCTGCATATTATATTACATTTTATTTCACAAACACACGTCTTTTATATGAATATTTTTGTTTTGTTTTATTAATTTTTAGTTGCGTATTTGGACTAATATCGAATCTAAGAGCGCGCTTAAAAAAAATATTTTTTCCAGTTATTAAATTTTATATTCATTAAGATTTTCTACATACCTTACTGAATACTAAATAAATTGGCACTTATAAAATATTTGGAAAGATTTGAGTTGGTTTTTCATTTTGATTTGTCGAAAAGCGTTACTAACAATATTGTCAGGTTTTCACGGCTGTTCAAAATCTTCAAAAATTCAGGCTTTTATGTTGTCGCCGACCTTTCTGTCAGATACTTGTACCTTGATAAGGGATGAGGCACCAAAATGTATAATACATTAAAATGAACTTTTTTGACGTATCTCTTGCACATACAAAATTCGTTGTGTTACGGGCATACATTAATCAATATTTTTCATTTTTTACAAATTATTGAAAATTTCAACAGCGGAATTACGTTATATCCATATAAATTTGTTAAATTATTTAAAGTCTTTGATGTAAAAATAGTTTTTTTTTAAATGAGATCAGCAAAAAATAAAGTTTATAATTAATAATAAGCAAAAATTTGTTCTATATCTATTGCTCATACAGTCTAAGGGGTCTGATTTATTCGTAAAATAATCTTTATAGCTATTTATAAAATAATTTGATTGCGTCAGTTTCGGATTCAATTTTAATCCATCATTAGGCCCATATATTTTTTAAATAATTATTCTTTGAAATGCGTTTTATAGGCACAGTTAAGTGTCATTTAAAACCGTGGCCCAATGTGAAAATCTCCCGCGGCGGTGTTCGGCGCCTAGATGGGAAATAGACATAAAAATGAATGTCGGAATACAGAAGCGGTGTGAGGCGACTAGCTAGAGATGTGAAGAATAATGGTGGTTGACAACACATCAGTTGGCGTTGATTTGTTGGATGGCATTTGGTTGTTTTTCCTTTTTGTTTCAAAGCGAGTCAAGTTCCCCGAAACGGTCGATCTAAAATAAAAACCATTTAAATAACCGAGTCACTTGAATTTAACTGTGAGAATGAGTTATGCTGCATTGTTCTCTTTTTGTGGAGATTTGATAAACGAGATGATAAAAGTGTGTTTAATTTTAATGTTATTTTTTGTAGTATGTCTGCGTGGTGTTCCAAAGTGGTAATGAAGTCCATTAAAGAAAATTGTATTTTTATGCAATTTTATTACATATAATAAACGATTTACATGTATAGGCTCCCTGAAAACAGACAATAATTACGCTAGAGAGGAGATCCAGAAGCGAATAGTGAGCGCAAATCGCTGCTTTTTCAGCCTCCAAAAGCAGATAAAATCCAGACTGCTGTCCAGAAACACGTAAATATTAGGGCACAAAACGCTCATTATACCAATGCTCGCATATGCAGCTCAGACGTGGCTACTAACTTAGACTAAGAGGAATGAGCAAGCACTGGATGTCTTTGAAAGGAAAAATTTGAGGCGTATCTTTGGACCGGTTCTAGAAAATGGCGCTATACTCTACGAAAAATATACTCTGTTTAACACTTTGACTGCTGAACGATTTTCTTCGACATCATCTCGGTGCTGAAAATTTAGCCAATATTTAAAATTCTTAAGAGAATGATTTTGGGGATAATTCATTGTCATTTACCCCCATAAATCCATTAGTTCTCTCCAGGCGGTCAGCACCGCCATAAACACACCACTGTTTTTTCAATGACAAATGTCGTGTAGTGCGTTTACACTCGCCCAAAAATCTGGTCAATATTATTCACCAAAATAATTATTTTTCAAAAATTATTATTATTGCATATCTTATCTTATTCAGATATTTTACAATTCAGACACTGTCTACTGTGTAGGGAGTAAAGGATAACAGTAGTGTTCCATTAGACTTTTTCATAAAAATTGTTACCGATATTAATATTTTCATACATATAAAAAAATACATCAACCGTTCTCACAAAAGCGATCTAGAGTAGAAGCTATAATTATTTTTAGGCAGGAATAATTCAAACAAGCTGACGTTGGCTATTAATGAAACTATACTTTCCTAGATTTTGTACTAAAGACACTAACCGAATAAAACGAAAGCGAAGCAAATTATTTTGAAAAAAAATGTGCACAATAAATGTAAAGATCCATTTTATTTTCGCCCCGAATGCCTGACCAACCAGATTTGTTTATTTTATTATTTGTTTACCATTTACATTTACAGTGTTATGTAAAACTGCACAGAACTTTTACAGTATGGTTTAGAACAATGTTTTCATACATTTTTAAATATGAACTGCTTCAGTTTGAAATGTCAAGATTATGTATTATATTTTCTATAATATATATTTTTTTATCACTAATCCTAAAATCCTATGCCTTTGAGAAACATTATAATATATCATATTTATTTACAGAAGTTTGCAGGAAGTGCGCACAAATTATCCTTGAAAAATATTACACTAGAAAGTGTGTTCTACACAAATATAAAAAATATAACTGACTCAAAAATTTTTTGGGTCAGTTATATTTTTTGTATACCACGTAAAAATTGTCTTTACTCTTAGAAGACATATGAATTTAAAAAAAAACACTGAAAATTTCTATATTATGGAAAAGTTCTCATTACAAAAGAAAAGTGTTTTTCCGTAAAAATTGGAAAATATAATACTTACATAAAAATATTATAATAACAATCAAAAATATAAAAAAACAACACCCAAAAATTTCTGTGTGAACGAACTTTATGTTCATAAACGGAAGGAACGCAAAAAAAGCGAAAGAAATTGACCCAACTATACGATGTATTGTCTAGCACCAACCCTCAGGTATAGAACGCCGATAGGCGTTTTCAGCACACAGCGAATGTTTTTGAGAACGCCTATAGGCGTTTTCAGCACTGGACGTGTTAAGGAGCTAAGCGACACAACATTTATAAAACTGGGAAGACTTCGGTGACTGGGTCTTGCGGAAAGAATTACCGAACAATAAGCACCGAAGTCCCTGGAAGGTCAAAATTAAGATGCAGCTACAACGTCCTAAAAGACATATTTGCCTTGGAGATTGTGAACTGAGAGAGCTTGCACAAGATCGAGACGAGTGGAGGAAGACTATAAATGAGGCCCACCAGATCCAAAAGCCGTAAGGTTGGAGAGCCAAAAGTGATGATGATGATGATAATAACGATAATAACGAAACTAATTTTTATAACGATATTTTGAATTGCATTAATTTTACGTACTCCCAAATCATAATGATCTAGAATCATGGCTTAGATATTTATATATAACGATAGAAAATCTTTAACAATACGATATAATGCCACAAATTTATTTTTGTGTATGAATATGTTATTTGTATATCGTCCCTTAGCTTACAACACCGCTCAAGTCGAAAATTGGCGGTTTTCACTTTTTAATGCCTTTAGATAGAGCTGCTCATTGCGCGTCTAACCATTGGTCACATGATATAGATTTTAGTCAATCAGAAGCCGTAATTCGAAAAGTAGTAACAGCGCGCAAGTCGGTTGGCCTCTCAACACCGCACAAGTCGTTAGTCTGTCATACTTTACTCGTACAAGTACTTTGCGCTCCGTGATTATTATATTTTTATGTGAGTTTTATCGCTGAAAGGTCTATGCAAGGAGTTTTAATAGAAGATTAAGAGGTAAGCTATATAATAAAGTAATGTTTATTGATTTACGCGTATTCATATAGAAATAAATGATAATAGAATATATTCATTTACTTAAGCGGTGTTTACTGAGTATTTTTTTTTAACTTAGGCGGTGTATCAAAATGTATTTTATTTCTTTTAGGAAGCTCAATAATTGAGATACACTATGGATGGAGAAGAAATTGATTCCTGGAGTGATCCGAGTTCAGGTGATGAATTGATATTTGCCCAATTACAAGAAGCAGGACTGATATCAAAACATAAACGGCGTAAACAAAGTTGCAAAGAAGATAAAAAAAGAATTAAACTAGGTTAGTAGCATAGGTTTGTTTTGAGGTCCGCATTTATTTTGTTATTTATATTTTTAATGCAATAATTCGTATTATTTTTTTAGATTTGAATCAGAAAGATAACACCAGTTCTTCTGATACCAAAGCATGCAATTCTCGTAATAAATACGAAATTATTGCAACACCAATAAACGAACAAAACTTCGGGGATTCCATGAAAAGTATTATAATTAGCCAAGACAATGTAAAAACAATATTTGATCAAAACATAGACTTGGATATTGAAAACATTGACATTAACAATCTACAAGTTATAGAAAAAGTTGGTAATGACTTCTTTGATCTGCAACAGGAACCACCCGACGCTACGGTGGCCATCGAGTATCCTATTATTGATAATAAAAACAATACTCAATGTACAGATAAAAATAATATAAACCAGAACAGTATGCAGCAATCCAGTGCCTCTGCTACTCCATCGTGTTCTTCAAAAGCGGTCATACTCAGTAATTTTTCGTATCACGGTGATTTGTTAAGTCATAAAAAACGACAGAACAAGGCTACAAAAGATCCAAAGAAATATAAACGAAATGTTAATAAAGAATTACGGATGAAAGGTGAAAATTATTTAGGATACAGAAGAGACAGAAAAGCAAAGACTAATGAAACATTTAAAGTGAAACAAGACGTATTTAAGCCTGCAAGATCCATGAAACCACCGTGCAATTCTGCGTTTTGCAAGAAATCGAAACTCAGATCATGTGACAACATAAAAGAACAACAGCGGCAATATTTGTTTGAAAATTTCTGGAAGAAAATGAACTGGGAGCAGCGAAGATCATTTATAACTTCTCACGTTAATAAAGTACCAAAGAAAATTACAAAAAATCCAGAATCATCCAGAAGAACTGATAGTCGAACTTACGTTTTCGCGATTGATAATATACGTCACCAAGTCTGTAAAAAAATGTTCTTGGCCACTCTTGGCATTAAAGATTGGTTTATCAGATATTGGCTGACAAAAACAGACTGTGCCATGCCTCCCGATTTGTCTACTTCAACCAGTAATCGCAGAAATCCAGAGAAAATTGAAGACCACAAATATGTTGAAAAGTTTTTAGCAGGTCTTCCAAAGATGCCGTCGCATTACTGTCGTGCTAAAACATCACGAGAATATTAAGAACCAATTTTCTCGAACATGACACAGCTCTATCACACATATAAAGAAAATTGTGAGTTAGATGGTAGAGAATGCCTTGGCCGTAAATTATTTGATAAATTATTTTTGAAACTCAATCTGAGCCTATTCCACCCGAAGAAAGATCAATGTGACGTTTGTTGCAGTCATAAAACTGGAAGCATTACGGATGAAGAATACGCTCAACATGTTTCGAAGAAAGATCGAGCCAGGAAAGAGAAAGATACTGATAAAGGTATTGCACAGTCCGGAGCTTGTCACGTATTCACACAGGATGTTGAATCGGTCAAATTGGCCCCGTATCTTCAAGCTAGTGCGATTTATTATAAAACTAAATTATGAGTCCATAATTTTACATTATACAATTTAGCAACTAAGGAAGTAATGTGTTATTGGTTCGATGAGTCAAATAGCACGCTTGAAGCCTCTGTTTTTGCTTCATGCTTAGTAGATCATCTAGAGAAGTTTTGAGTCAGAAAATATTGCCTGTGATTTTATATTCCAATGGCTGTTGTGCTCAAAATCGCAATGTTACCTTAAGCAATGCTTTATTACGTTTAGCGATTGAAAAAAATATTGTGATTACTCAAAAGTACCTGGAAAAAGGCCATACCCACATGGAATGTGATTCCGTACACAGTGCAATAGAGTGTAAATTAAAAGGTAAAGAAATTTACCTTTCACAACAATACATGGCTGTAACTAAAACTGCTAGGAGTGATCCTATGCCTCACGAAGCTCATTATTTGGACTTTACCTTTTTTACCGACTTTTCGAAAGAATTAATTTATAAATCTATACGTCCTGGTAAAAAAGCAGGTGACCCAGTCGTCACAGATGTACATATGCTACAATACGGACCAAATGGTACAATTTGATATAAAATTGGTTTTGATGACGAGCTTCAGCCGTTACCACATCGTCCCACGCCAATTAAAAGCATCAAACAAATAAATCACCTGCAGAAATTGTATGCTAGAATACCAATTACAAAGCGGAAGTATGAAGATTTGCAAGACTTAAAAAGTGTATTACCATCTAGTTGCCACTCTTTTTATGATGATCTTCCGCACAGCAATCTCTAAAGACTGCAACTAACTATTGGACTAGAGATTTCGAGTATTATTTTTTATTTTTATAATTTTATTACTGTTGTATCTTGTTTCGTTGGAGTTTATTAAAGACTATGTTTTAAATATTTACCTATTAAAATAAAAATAAAATAATTGCACTTATACTCTAAGTGTTCGCGCGTCACCAAATAATTTTAAGCAATTGATCTCAACAATGTGATTCTTAAAATTTAGGTTATAGATACCTATGTTATAACGTTTGTTAATTATTCTTGAAATATTTCTTAATAAAAACTTTTCTTTGTAAATCATCTATTAATACCTTATTCCCTAACATTTCCGCATACAACACCGCCTAAATCTAATAAAATATCAGTCAACACAGCTCAAGTCATAAAATAAAAGTTAAAATAAAGTAAATCATCAAAATAAGTATAAATAATTATTTCTTAACCGCTAACTAGGGTATTTATTAAGTAATAACACAAAAATTACACCGATTTTTTAAAATAGACAGTTTTTTTTGTCTCCTGTAAAGTTGATAAAAATGACTTATGCGGTGTTGTTAGCTAAGGGACGATATGTAATTTTGTAAATATAATAAAAAATATATAAAAAACACTAATTAATACTGTATAGAAAAAAAGCAAAAGAAATTGATCATATACGAACAACAGAATAAAAATGCATTATTTAAAAAATATATATATTGTCGAATAATATATTTTTCTGTTTAATTTAAGGTGTTACTGACCTTAAGGCACGTTCCTGATTGTCTCTTTACTTTCCAACTATGCAGTAATTTTATTTAATGGGTACAATTTTTTTATTAAATATATTTATAAATGTATCAGAAAAATCCATCCGGTCGTGAACTTCCGCCCAACGTTGCACCGGCAATGCTGCGTCACGTGACGTATTTCTCGTCACTTAAGTTCTCAGCCTTGGAATTGCTTGGAATCCTTTGTCGTGCTTGGTACCGTAGGGGATATTATCGAAATTATACATTACACACCATAAATAATGTGAAAAATTTATAGTTTCCTATTTACGGCAATCAAAATCATTGCTGCCTTCTCAATGGCATATTCAATGGTTATCTAAAATTTATGCAAACATAATTAACTAAACATGTAGCCAATTTTGGTAATTTGAATCCGATGATCGTTATGTTGAAGGCTAAATTGTTTATATTTCGCTTATTAATGCCAAATTTTTGCTTCGTGCATTAGGCCCAAGGGTAAAATGTAAAGCCCGTTCTGTCAACAACACGACACAATTTCTCGCTGATATTCGCTGACATTTTACTCAATGCATAATGATTTGCAGGTACGATAAACACAAATATTCAAATCGACATAGAATAAATGCTTATTGTAGTATTACTTACAGAACAGTAATTAATGTGACTTATTACTATCTTGGTTGAGCCTTGTACTAGGATAATGTAAAGAAATAATAAAATTAAAATAATATTTGTTAATGGATTATAATCGATGGCATAATTGACGAATATGGCATAATTGCACGGGGAGAAGCGATAATGAATATGCTCAATCCAGTCATTACAATTCAGAAAATTTATTTTAATTTTTTTATTTTATTAATTTTGGTGGATTTTTTTTCAAATTTATTACTATTATTATCCTCAAAACCCCAATAAGAACAAGGACTGATAAACTGTTCAATAAATTCGATATAAGAAATATACGATAATACCACACTAAAATTAAATAAAAGTGCACATTTAAAACGACTCAAATAATAATTGATACATGAACAAACAAACTTTATTTTCAAATTCCAAGAACAAATGCAATATGGGCTTTAGAGTTTCAACTACTTCAGACCAAAACTTTTAACTGACTGCATTTATTAAATCAGCGTAATCCGGGTAACACTAAAAATATACAATACCAAATAAAATCCTGGATGTGCAAGTATGGGCCAACATAAAATTGGTACACTCATCCAAACACAAAAATGTATTTTCTGATCACCGTATTTGTTCTTTTGTAAAATAGGATACTTTTGTAAGAAATCCTAAATTGTACAACTGTAAATTATGTTTGTCTCAACAGAGACTCTTCTAATGAGACAGGCATAGTCCAACCAAATTGTTATATTTCACCTTTTATAAGAATTAATAAATGAATACAGAATTACAAATCTATATTTTATTTTCCAGTGACAAATAACATACATATATATGCTTAAAAAATATTTTGATCAAATGACCTATTACTTTTTTATTACACTTACCTAACACATTATACAATTTTAAAATACAATTTAAAATATAACAATTTCCGTTTATCAGCTGAGCCAAAATACAAAAACCTACGTAAGTACTTAAAATTATATAGCTGTTCCTTTCAATAATTCTCATAGGAAATGTTTAGATTGATAGTGCCCTTGAAACGCGTCTCACAAAAATTAATAAGTAGACTAAAAAACAAATGTGTTTTTATTTTTATATATACGCTTATGGAGTTCTAAAAACTACCTACCTCTGAAACAATAAATTTGATTTGTTTATCTGTTTTTTATGCAACCTCTTTTAACCAAAGTATTAATTATAAACCATTTAAATCTCCGATAGTTCAAATGATTTAATTTTGACGCGATATATAAACCAAACCGGTTTGTTGTTAATGGTTCTCTTCGTAATGATTGACACATCCGGATTTTACTATCACATCGCTTATAAATTTAATTAATTTTAATATTATATCATCATTTCTTGCACCGTTCAAGACCATCTATGATGACTGAGCCGCATACATTTTTTGTTCCATGAAACAACGCGGCGGATATAGCAGCTTTGATTGATAGATGATTTACTTCCCGCTGCAGAGATGGAGGTGTTCCCAGCTTCCCAGATCATCTCGCAACGCTGCATGCTGTACACGTTTCTGTCTGTCACTCCCCTCCAAATATAATCCTACCAGCGCCATCGGTGTACGTGTTTACAATTGGATAATGACTCCATCTGTGTTTCTCCTTGTTACTAAACCATTAAACAAGACATTATCGAAATGATCGTTTATTTATCTCCTACACTTAAAAATAAAGAATAATGGATTAATTGGAAAAGTATTTTTAACTGAATGTCAATTATAGTAAAACAAAATGTATGATATGTTTTTTTATTGTGTTTAGTTTTATTATTATTAAAATTCTCTATTCTTTATTATGCCCGTTGATTTCTTATGCCCCGAATTTATTTGTCTCATTAAAAGTGGATGATATTTTCATATCTAATTTATCATCAAGTCGTTTCCCTGAAAAAAGTAGGTAATATAACCCCAAACTCTTCTGTCTCGACATACCACTCTTACCTCATACACATCCTTCATATACTTATGTATCCTCGTCAATAGTTAAAGCCCCTATCAGGACCATTTTCAAATATGTGGTTAACGCGTTTTCTTTCTTACTCTTACCAACACGTTATGGGGACAGTTAGAGAGGACATAGCGGCACACTATTTTGTCCTAACACACTCTCGGCTCATTCGTGCATCTTCGCATGCAAGCTCGACGATTTTTGAGGCTTCCAGCAGGACTGGTAATCTGGTAATGTCACGTCTTCCGCGGTCGCCCTCTCTTTCTGGCGCCGTCAACACTTGCATCATATATCGTTCTCACCATTCTTTCCTCATTCATTCGCTCAATAAGCCCAAACCATTTGAGCAACCCTTTTCAATTATTAACTATGCTAAGATCAGCTTTACATTCTTTTCTAATATCTTTATTCTTTACTCTATCATAAATGAATTTTGTTTTCCGCGGATATCATATCTCCTCATTGATTCGTTCCATTTGACCTAAGCATCTAAGCAACCTTCTTTTTATTTGTTTCCAAGCTCAAGTCAGCCTTACTATAAACTATAAACCGCTTCCTCTGCTGAAAGTTTCCATTATAAATTAGTTCATTAATTCATTTGTCATTTTTTGTGAATATATTTAAGTCAACTCGCGATTGCTTAAAATAGTGTAACATATGTTTAACAGATTTCTTATGGCACTCAAATTAATTAAGACAGATGGTTTAGTACAATTTGTATACATAATTGGCACATATTCGAAGATGAATTTGTCCCTGACAGCCTTTTACGTGTTTTCGCTGACGAACGCATTTATTACTTTAATCGGGTATGTCCAAAGACGTTCATTTATCAAGCATGTAATATTTTTTTTGTATATATTTTTTTAAATGCAGGTACCCAATATAATTGCTTCAAAAATGAAGTTAAGATTCAAAAATCACGTTAAAATTTATGAGTTTATTAAAACTAAAAAGTATGAACTAATAAATGTAGGCTTGTAAAAATGTTCCACATAGCTATTGAAAGCCGATTTTCTAAGTAATTGGTAATTACAATTTAAGCAGGAAGCAGTCGGCTATCACGGATACTATTAATTGGCCATCAATGCTATGTACTTAATGTAGCATTCCGAAGATGATACGGAGAGTCTTTTGAATGTGTTCATCTTTGTGTCAATTCAATACACAAAGATGATATTTTTAACAATTCCTGTGTTTATAAACTTGGCTCTAAAAATTGTACTTCTTTTTATATTAGAAACTTTATCACAATATAGAGCATTTAAGAGGTTTTAATAATTTTTAAACCATTGCATTGAAAGATTATATTTTTGATAAATATTTTCGATAAACTATTCCACATATAAAAAAGTTGTTCCTTAATTGGATAATTGAAGATCGTTAGAAACAAGTTAAACTTTTGTGTGGAACGTATGAGCGAGGGAAGGATGGTTAAGAAAATATATGAGGCGAGTGTTGAAGGCAACGGTAATAGAGGGCGTCCGCGAAATACCTGGCACGATCAGATACTACGAGTATTTGAGGATGGCCGTGTTAAAATCTTCAACAACCGTAGAGCATGCATGAGAAGATGAATGAATGTAGCCGAAGCAAAAGTGGTGTGCCAAGATAGAAGAGTGTGGAGTTCTATCCTCTCTGCCTACTCCTGCGGGGAAACGGCGTGGTGTTTAGTTAGTTAGTTTTTGATATAAAACTCAAGTGGCTGAATAGGATGTAAATTGTGTACCTACATTTTATTGGTAATATTTTTATGGGGCAAACGGTATTTACCAGACATCCGCCTCCGTAGCTTGGCTATTCCGAATTGTGGTCTGGTGTTCCCATGGGCGTCTCAAACGATTCCAAATCTGACAAACTACGAACGTACTGCTGTCCCGATTTGGAGTTGCCTGTTCGTTTCCAGCAGACATTATCCGTTGCTTATTTTTAGTCTAGTTCCGCTCATCGTATTTGGTATTCAAATCGCCTGTTCATTACCTGACGCCATGTACCGATTGTGTAACGCTCTTTAGTCCGTGTTACATTTATTGAGTGGTGTCATCTTTTTATGAAAATATGTAACATCAATTTTTTTTTTTTAAATTTTTTCTTATTTATCGATTGGCACATTTTTATGTAGTTGAAAAAAAAAACGTTTTTACATCTAATACTTACCTACATAGATATAAATTAACAAGATTCTTAAAAACACAAAACACGATCGTATATTATTAAACTTACCTTGGTTTGCACTTAACTTACTGTAAAACGTTGGACTATCACTTATATCGAATATTAAAAATTCTTTCGCTTTAATATAAAATGATTAAAATATTGCAGAAATTTCAGCCAGATTTTATATATATATATGTGTGTGTGTGTGTGTGTGTGTGTGTGTGTGTGCGTGTGTATATATTTTTATGAATATGTATGTATGTATATTGTAAAAGGTAGAAAACCATTGAAATAAACAAATAAGTAACTTTGATAATTTTTCCAACGTTTTACAAAAGATTAATCAGAAATATTGAAAAAAAATCCAAACTTTGAAGTCGCTTATTTTCATGACTATTGATATGAGGAAATATTTGTTCGAACATTTTTAACTCATTATTTAGCCAGAAATGTATCCACTTATAAAGTATTGTGGACTAGCTCTGTTACTTTTATCTATACTTTTACCTATATCCAACGAATTTTGAGCATTCCTCTAAAGATCCACATTTCTAATGCATCGCCTTATCGTACTTTCTTAAGTATTCACAATGATACATAGAACATATAGCACACGATCATTAGTATTTTGCATTCTATTATTTTCTATGTATATGGCAATTAATTTTATTTATGATTCGACTAACTAAAAGATGTTATTTTTTGTTATACATTAGTACTACGGCAAAATATGTTTGATTCTGGAACTGACATTAATTACTAATTTTAATTAGAAGCTTAAGCGAGTTCTCCTTTAGACATGCATACTTATACTTGTGTTCAAAACAATTTTTTTACAAGTAAATCAGCCAACTAAGTGTTGTAAACAGTAAACTATCTTCAAAATTAATAATGACGACAACGTTTTATATACGAGTACTTGGAAAAATGAGCTGTTTTCTACTTAGTGTTACGATTGAAGTACCTACCGACTATTTTGACTGCCATCTTCATGACAAGCCGGTGACCTAATCATCGGTGACCTCAATTAGCTATTCAATGCACGCCACCAGCCACTCATCCATCTGATGGAAATACTTGTTAATTAAGCTAAAGAACTAACTTTTATTAACACACGCATTGTTTTTTCCCATATTTCTTTTTTAAGAAAGCCTAAATGGTTTTTAATAGGAGACGCGATTGGCTTGATAGCTTAAATGGTCTACCACAATACAACTCAACTAAACTAATGAACGCAAGTAATATTCAATAAGACATATTTGAACAGGTAATGTACCGCTCTGGCGAAGACACATCGATGGTCACTGCGCATTGCGTATACTGTAAATTTGAAAATTTGTTTTTGGGTTTACTATCTTAAACTATCCGATTTACTCTATTTTACCATGCTTATATTAGCTTTCCTGTTTGTCTGGACGGAATCTTATAATCGATATCTCATCTGCTTCCCATTATACAATCGAGCTGAAATTTTGTACGCATACGTATTCTCGATGACAGTGATGAATAATGAATTTCATTAATTAATTAATGAACCCATAAAAATGAATTAATCACAGCTTTGTATGGGAAATTAGTTAATGAGCTCACCAAAAGATGGCTCTAGTGTCCCAATTCAAAAACGTTTTTTTGGATACTTTTGCACTCGGGGTGCGATATTATAATTAAGGATGTACGCTTTCCTTGAACAAACAAATGATATTGTCTACTCTCTATATTTTTCTCTATAAGTCTCTCTATAAGTTTCTTTAATAAAAAAATGTAAAGAGAAAAATCTATATCAAAATCTGGAATACCATAAACTAATGAGAAATGCTAACCAAATAATTAAGCCAAAATTCAAAACAACGCAAATGCAAAACCATTACATTTACAAAGACATCAGCTACTACAATAATCTCCCCACCGAGATACGCTGTATAAATAATCATACAGAAAAAAATTAAAACTTTTTTAAAATCAAACACGCATTCATAAACCTTACTAAAGAACTCATTTTAAATTTTCCTATTATATATATTCTGACTATCATCATTAATACCCACATAGGTATATTAAATACATAATTCACACGCTAATATTATTTACAGTATAAGAACTGAGGCTTCCTCGTCAGACACAAGAGTTATCTTTACTGACGAAGTTTTAAAAAAAAAAATGCTCAAAAAAAAGTCAATGTAACAAGTTATAATATAAGAATGTTATGTATAAAATATATTAAATAAATTTTTTTTAAATGTAGCAAATGCACTATTTAAGTTTAGTCCTAAAAGAATATCCAGGTAGACCAATATCTTTTTTTGAAAACCTAAAAACACCTTCAAAATTCCTTTTAATGATTCAGATTCGTTGATTTTTGGACACTATAGACATTTCTTCTGCTTCTTTTTCTCCTAATTCTTCTCTCAACTATTGCTAATTCTCTACTCTGTGTCTTCCGCATTAAGCTTCTTCTCCTATTATCTTAGTTATCCTTTTTTTGCCATTGCTACGTTTGCCTACCTCAGTCCATTGACCATTGATATTCCGTTCGTCTGTCGAGTGATTTGCAATAAATGGTTTTGCAATTTAATGCTCTATTTTTGTATCGTGTTTCAGGAAAATTTTTTTTAGGTATTTATGCCTAAAATGGTAAAACCGAATGTTGTGTAACCTGGTGTAATTTTTTGTGTGTTTTCATCAATATCAGATATCTAAATTTATTACCAGATTAAAATCTCAGGTGGGATTCATTTTGTTTTTTCTTCTTCTAATTTGGTCCACGTTTCTTATATTAATTTTGTGATTCAGATTCATTGATGAAACATCGTGACGTAGGTAATGTACGTGTTGGATGCTGGAGTCGGGCCAACCACCTACTCTCGCGTGAGATGTGTTACGTATGTCAGAATTAAGTTGATGATTCTGCCGGGTTCCAAAAATAATAACAATTTGTTTACGCCGGCACGCACTGTTCGGGAACGCGTTGCTTCTGGTTGAATAATCTCGTTACAAAAATATATAAATGTGCAAATGTCGAAAATATTTAAAAACGCTGCTTAAATGTACCTAGGTCATTAGCGGAAATATAATATAGTAAAAATACATATTCCCATGGCGTTTATTTGGAAACATGTATTTGGAAAAAAAATCGAAATTAAATTTTTATCTGACAGAATATCATGAAATATTAAAATCTGGATATGTTAATTATTGTGAGATATATTTTACGAATTATTGAGATATATCTCTTATTTCGGTTTCTTTTCAAAATATATGCTTAGGAAAAGTCATGCTTCTTGTTCTCACTGCATGCCCCTGATAATTATCTGTGTAATAATGTCCGTCACTAACGCTACCGAATGGCACAAATAATGATCAATAAAATTCTGATGATAAAAATTAACAAATAACTTAATTCTCTACCCAACAATGTTTGTTAAAAATGGCGCAAAAATGAGCTATACAAATCAAATAATGAGATATAAATGAAGGGTTCAGATTTTTCTTTTATTTTTTTTGTTTCTTTTCAAGATAACTGTGTACCTACCTACCTATTAATGTTCATAATCGTTTGTAATTTGTAATATTTGAAGTATTATACTACATACTGTGTACTATGTACTATGTAAAAATATTGTCAGGTACCATATTGACCGGTGCGCGCATGCTTGACATTTTTTTAATATTGTCACGGGACGTGACTCTGGGAGGCAAAAAAAAACACTAGAGATTTATTTGCGCTGGTTACTTACTAATATCGCGCGTTATATGTAATATCACGAAGCACTGATCACACTGGTTCGCTCGGTAGTAGCACGGAGATGTCGCGTGGTTAACTTCACAAGCTGAATTTTCGAGTCCGCGTCGCGTGTCTCCTTATATAGTACAATTCCTCCGAAAGATTCATTCTAGAGGTAACGAGAAACATGTGGAATATTCTAGGCTGTTCCGCCGAACACTTTAACATGAAATAGAACTTGCTAGAATACTCCAGTGTGACTCCGGATTGCGTGCATAATAGTCCGTCGTCATGGCTGACTGCACGCCATCGCGTGCCGCCCATGTTTATTTTTAGCATTTTTAGTAGTTATTCTTCTCGTTACAATATTTATTTAGAATAAATTTGCTATAGTTAAAGTATTATTTCAGTAATCAGATGTTTTTATTACTTACTCGTTATACTTTTGTCACTACCGTAGAGATGTAGTCATCAGGAATGGTGATAACAATGGTATTTACTACATACGGTGGTGCTGACCTATACGGGTAGTAGATCGGGGCGCAGAAGGGAGATGTTTTCTCGTTCTTTATTGAGAATATGGAAAAAAGTGTTAAAGTATTAGGGCACGTGACATTATGATTTTTTTTCATTTCATTACTCCTTCACCAGAATTGCCATAACCTTTATTCTGATGTATTTTTGGTTTTCATCTCATCTCATTTCATCTTCTTCCCCTTATCCTATTCGGGTCGGGGACCCATTGCATCGACAAGGCGCCTCCATCCATTATATTTCCATCCTTTCCTCACACAGTTTCTGGATTTGCCTCGCCTAACTGTGTCTGGGGTGGTCTAATGGACGTCTTCTCTCAGGAATGGCACTTAGTATTTTCCTAGGAATTTGGTCATCAGACATTCTTAGTACGTGCCCAAGCCACCTCAGATCTCTCAGATCGTCGAGTATCTTGTTGTTGTTCATGTTATGTATCATACTCGTATTTATTGAACTATGTCCGTTTATTTCAATAAATAAATGAATTACTGTTTTTTTTTTCTTTTATGATCATTTTTAACGGAGATCTAAAATTAGTTCTTTAGAAGAAAGTGGAGTGTACATATGTATAAAATAACATATGTAATTACGATTACCTACGTATAACATAATTAAAATTACGATTATGTATAAAATAGCTTGCAATTACGCTTATATTTTTCCATTACGAGTGCTGTCTCCTACGCGGCATTACATAAAAGCCCAAATGATATTCAAATCGGTGACAAATCTCTGCAAATTAACTAATTTCAATTGTCAACATGTCCGGAAACGCCATTCCGTTATTTGGATTGGCGAACGCTTGTCAACTGTCTCATGGCCGACCAACCACCTGTTGATTCTCAAGGTCACGTGGTCAGTGATATTAAACCAGGTATCAGCAATGAAAAATTTATAAAAATATTTCAAGGTTCTTCTGGTGGCGTGCTGTCTGGACCTGTCTTACTACGTCACTAACTTCAGTATTCATAATGTTTCGTTGACTCACCTGTGCTCTTCGCTTACAACCCTGGTAATCCAAAACGTATTTGATGAAGAACTCTAATATTATAAAGTATTTGGTATCGTCTTAATTCTGGATCTGATTAAGCCCACTTATTTTTATTTTATTTTATATTTTCCAGAGCATTAATAATTTGTGGACACGGTTTACAGAAAAAATATTTCATTGTTATAAATTTGTCGCCAAATCAATTACAAATGTTCTTTGTGTTGATCCCGTATGCAATTTTCTGGGATCAAGCTGGAATGGGGGTTAAATTGACGGAAATTAAGCAAGGGATGATAAATGGGAACGATAGCGTGGACTGTATAGAATGAAAAGTAAGGTAAGTAAAAGAAAAGTAAGTAAGTAAAAGTAACAAGATCTTAATTAATAGTTATTTTAAAATTATAATATATTTATAAATACAGGCTAATTGGAAATGAGTAAATATAAAAAAATAAGCTGCAGAAACCAAAAGAAGTAGAGTTAAGGTGATTAATGTGGAGGGTAAATATTAATAGTGTCAATTAATTAAATTATATTGAATATCGAAGATTCATTCGCTCTAATACAAATCAATTAAAACGACTTGCAAAAATTTGAATCCTACATTTTTGCAAGGTTTTAATCTTTTAATTTGACTTGCATTATATTAAAGCGAATCAATTTATAATATTTGATATAAGTAATTTTAATATTATGTCGTTTTACATAAATGCATAATGTATATCAGAAATATTGAAAAAAATAGCAAACATTGAAATCGCCTGTCTTCATAATTGTTGATATTAGAACATTATTACTTAAACATTTACGGCTCATAATTAAGGCAGGAATCTATACTAATGATGGTTAAACCGCTATTTTAACCGGTTATTTTCGATAAAGTTATTGGGGATTTGTATCTGATTATTATTACTGTCAAGTATTACGGAAGTATCCTAGCGGAAGACCTCGACCCAGAAACCGAAGTCAAATGCAGAATTGAAGCATCGCGAGCTGCTTTTAACAAAATGAGACAGATATTCTGCGATGACAATCTTAACCTGAAACTTCGACAGCGACTGGTCAAATGTTATATATGGTCAGTCCTGCTGTACGGAGTGGAATCGTGGACCCTCAAAGTGAGTAGCATGAACCGGCTGGAGGCGTTCGAAATGTGGATACATCGGAGAATGCTCCGGATACCCTGGACGGATATGGTCAGCAACACAAGAGTTCTTCAAAGAGCTAGAGTGAATAGAGAGTTGCTGACAAATATCAAAATCCGAAAGGTATCGTATTTGGGTCATGTGCTCAGAGGAGAAAAATATGAATTGCTCCACCTGATTCTTATGGGCAAGATAGAGGGTCGTAGGGGTGTTGGAAGGAGACAAATTTCCTGGCTCCGCAATATACGCGACTGGACGGGCATAAGAAGTGTTGGAGAGCTGTTTCGTGCTGCCCAGGACAGGGATGCTTTCTCTCGGGTGATAGTCAACGTTGGGGGGACCTGACATGACACCAAAAGAAGAAGAAGTATTACGGATTAGTTCTGTTACACCATGTGTAGTTTATTTTTCAGAACATTTAAAATTTATAAAATTCTGAACTTTGCAATTAGTTAACCTACGAGTTACCTTGATTAACAAAATATATAAAGTTAGCCTTCCTCTGGATTGTGGATAATTGCATCTTCGTTTTTTGTGGCTGTTAATTAATTTCGTATCAACACCTCTTTAGTGAGACGATACGTACTTTGAAGCGTAATACAAACTCGTTTTAACACATAATATAACAGTTTAAGACCTGTTCCGCGGACTGTGCGCCGATAACAGAATAAATTACATCGCCATACAAACAAAACAACGTTCGCGATTCGATTGCATGTTATTTTTGGCGGATCCGAATATTCTGCGCTTGAAAATACCTGCATACATAATGCAACATTTATCTTGCAAGTTTTTGACGGGGATATGTCTTTGAAAATCAGTTGAAGGTATGGGCATGCTCAGAAATCTTATCTTGACGAAAATATTTCATCATTTTAATCCTTGTTTCTCAGAAAGAATATGACATAGGTGAAAGTTAATGGCGCCAAAGCATTGAGATCAGATCAGGGCTGATGATGGACCCTGCAATGGGATCCGAAACGTTGGCCAGAGAGGTCACATATACACGGCAGAATATCCCAGAAAACTATACACAGAAGATTCTGAACGGTCGTGAAAACCTAAGAACATTTTTTACATCGTTTTCCATGTTATTTGATATGCTTGCATACTATAGGACAATAATTTTTCTTTCGTTTGATATTTATAATATTGGTACCAGATATTAAAATAGAGAAGAACGGCACATAATTGAACATTTCCCAACAGTCTGAAAATTTGCGAATGCTTTAGAAAAATCTGGAAGGCTATCAATCCGCGAATATATAGCAGAAGATTCGAGAAATCGAGTCTTTGTACACGTCATGGACGCGCTGTGTTGTTTTAATCAGCGAGCGAAAAGAAAACGTTCTGTGAATTTGTATGAAAGACAAGAGCAGGTATAGCTACCAGAGGCGAGTGGAACTTTTTAGCTACCTAAAGTGCGAATCACAGAGCTGTGATCCAGCTAAAGTTTGTGTCCAGTGACTAATATTTTTTTAAATTCTTTAAAGTATTTTATTTAGATCCCACTGCGTCGAATCCGTTACTCGAACGACACTAATAAATAAAATAGGGATTTTTCTTAACGACAATATTACATACATATTTACATACTGAATAAGTAGATACTCAAAAATTCTTTTTTGTTAGCAAGTAATAACCTTTTTTGAGTGGGCGACCAGTCCATATTTATCACATGGAAGAAAGGGTGTAGGACCAGTTATAACGCCAGCACTCTTTAAGGTTTCGGGTTCACGTTAACAAGAGAGGTTTAGTGAACCTAAAGATTATATCTCGAGATTATCATATAAAGTGCATTCATCCAACCCGTGCATCTAACGCATGAGAGATTAATGACTCTCGAGATAGGCAGAGGTGTTTTCGCCTCGGGACTATTTTTATGGTATATTTTAATGCTCTTATTTTTATAAGTAAGTTATTGATTCGTAGTGGGTAGGAATATATTATAATAAAACGACTCAATCATAACTGTACCACAGGTCGATTTTTTATTCATGGCACTATATCTTAAATCTGCTACTGAGAAATCTGTCGCAAGAATAATTTTAATTATAACAATATAATAATTTCCTACGTAAATTTGTTTAAGGTTTTATTTAATTAATAAGTAATAATAATGACTCGCTACACTTATCAGATGAAACTAGTAGGTGAAGAAAATAAATTTTGATTAAAATTTAACAACTTATTTTATAAACACCAAGAAATTTTGGAATGTTTGAAATATGGTTAAATAATATTTATTATAAATGGGTTATTTGCACACAGAGCTCGGCGTAAATAACCGATAGCATGCATTAACTGCGTTGTTGCAATAGTA
Source organism: Agrypnia vestita (assembly GCA_016648135.1). Taxonomy (NCBI): domain Eukaryota; kingdom Metazoa; phylum Arthropoda; class Insecta; order Trichoptera; family Phryganeidae; genus Agrypnia; species Agrypnia vestita. Next base: position 7,922 of record JADDOH010012607.1, on the reverse strand, counting down.
TCCAGCGTGAAGTGGTCATATAACTTTGTCTCTTTCTCGCATAGATATTTTTCGCGCACACTATTGATGTGTACCTTTGCACGTGCGTCGAATTACACTTTTGTCATTATTGTAGTGTGTTGGTAGTTGGTCAAGTGGTTGAAACACTCACCTAATGATCCAGTCAGTAAGCAGTCGGGGGTTCGAGCCGTTACCACGAGACCACGATCATAGTCTTATTTTGATTTAGCGAGCATTTAGCTGAGTTTGATGTATTGATGTAACACTATTTTCCTCATATGCATACCCATTCAAAAAAATAGTTTCGGGAAATGCAGTCCCTCTCATCAGGTGATAATTAAGGTAAATGCAGTTTTATATCGATTTATCGACTCGGGAATCGAACCCGGAACCCTCGTCAGTGTCATGCCCGTGGGGCTACGTGGGCCGACTCATAATATTATTAACGTATTTTTATTTCATACTAGCTTACCCGCGCGGTTTCGCACGCGTAGATTTTTAGTAACTTTTAGTTAATTGTAAAATAGGTCACCACAAAAAGGCATTTTATTTTACGGGATCATACATACATAGCCTGTGTCCACCCTTAAAGTCCATCCTAAATATCGGTGAAAGAATTTTTGAAATCGGATGAGTAGTTACGGAGATTACCTCCTACATTCAAACTTACAAATTTTACCTCTTTGTATGTTAGTATAGATATAACTAAACTTAAAAATCACAAAAGTTTCTAAAGGGCGAACTGCCTCAATAAAATAAAAATATGTCTTTTCTGTGTACATATGTCAATTTATTGTTTTATTATTTCATTAAATATTTTTTTCTACATAACCCTTAGTATTAATCAAATTTGAAAAGTCACTCAAATGATTAATCCAAACAGCCCGTCACGCAATTAGGGCAGGCCGTACAGAATACAGTCGATTATCATTTCGGTCACGCGAACGATTAAATTTGGAACACAATCCAGCTTGGACGCGGGTCCACAATGAGATGAGTCTTATTTGCATTGAATCGGAAGTGTTCGCTTTCTCAATGACCGGAAGTGCGCTCCATAACCGTGATGGACAGTGTCTGCCACCGCCGCATCTTCCGGTGTCGCTCCAGTGTCGCCGGAAGCGGGGCCGACAGGTGAGCCCACGGCGGGCGCTGCTGAAACATTTCCGGTATACAGGTATTTCAAATAAAGGAAATTGACAATATACTCGTATTTATAGACGGAAAATACAACTGTTGTGAGTGCTCGCTTTGTTTGAGTATTTGATTTACTCGCGAACGATCGAGAGAGAATAAAACCCCTTGTTAGGGGTTGTCAGGGGTTATACCACCCTGGGAGCCTGATTTTAGGTAGAAATTTGGTGATATTTTATATTAGTAGGTGATTAATTATTTTAATTTTTTTAATTATTTTATTGGAAAACTTTTGAAAAAATAAACAAAACGGCCGCGTCATATCTATCCCAACACCAACGTATACCTACGTCTCGTTTAATTTTATTAAAAATCTTACGATCCCAATATTGATATTTTCAGAATACGACCGATTGTGATACTACGAAATTCTGAAAATCGTTTTGTGTGCGTTCTTGTACACGCTTTAATACGGCGTGCACGTAGATACTAACATATTTTTTGTAAAAATACAGTACAATATTGCTAGAATAGAAAGTGCATTCCTTCACAGCTACATTGCTAATCTCCTGGCTAGTATTAAAATATAATTTAATATCTTGGTAATGGAGCGTACATATTATATCAATTTTTTATTTACAAATTGTTTAAATGTGCTTTACCTTTACTAACAGTTAAGGACGTTTCTTTTAAATCACTCTGTACATGCATTTATATTATCTTCGCAGATAGATTTCTATAAATAGCTCATATTATTGTAATGTATGTAAATTTTTTTGCAAGCCGCGTTGTGTTCTTTAAGTGAAATAAATTAATTAAACGTGCGTATAGTGCATTTTCTGACGTCACAGGAATGCATAATGCACCGGAAGCGCAAAGAGAACCATGTAAACCAAATATATTGTTTGTTTTTTGTTTATTGTGGCAGGCAATCGCCAGCCATTGTTTATTCCCGCTACCAGTGTTGCCACCAGGGCAGCGGGTTTTTTCCCGCCTTGTCTGCTTTTGTTTCGGACTTTTATTACACATTTACGATCTTCGCACAGCTTCTCACTGAAAAATACTGCATCCGGTGCAACCAACGGGATCATTCTCTAGTTTACCGACCGAGACAATGAGTCGTTTGTAAAAAAACCTTCAGATTTGCTTCAATTCATAAATCTTCGGATCCGCTACCTGTCGACACTGCATGGCACCGATTGGCAACGTGTTTGTGGTCATAAGATGAGAGGTATAAAACCAAAGGTAGCAACATTGCACTGCGGTGTTTCTGAAATCAAACATAATAATTTTGTTATCTGTCCGTCCGTCCGTCCGTCCATCCGAACTTAATGTAACGTCCGTGATTTCGTTCGAATTCACTGCTAAAAAAACAAATTAAACGGCTGGAGGCAGGGCGCGAACCATGGCCGCGCGAATACTAGCGCAGGACGCTATCGATATCGCCACTATTGCTTATCTGCCACCCCCCAAAAAGATCCTATAAAGATCCTGGGCTTAGCAAAGACGCGAACCATTGTTCAGTCATTTTTGATGGGTAACAACTAGTAAATACATAAAACCTGTAACTACTGAAGGAAATTTCTCTGAAATCTGTGACACCTATATCTGATTGGAAATAAGTTTTTAAAAACAATCAACACGTTAATTTTCCTTTTATGAACGTGGTGTAAATAAATATTTTACTTTTACTTTTAAATTTGTATATTCCTGTTTTTGTTACCAAATAGTGGACATTTCTGCTTTTGCTATGTACATTTATTTTTATTTAATTGCATTGTACATAACGGTTTTAATTACGTAATAAGTAATAACATATAATATATGAGAGTAAAAAAAACAGAAATATAAACGCTTACCCACCTTTTAAACAGAATGTAATTCTCTTGTTTTTAACTGGGGTTCAATGTCATATATATTTTTAATGTAATCATTAGTAGCATTATATTAAAATAGTGAAATAAGATATAATTTAAAAAAAATGTATCTAGAAACATTAGATTAGGTAAGTTATAGAAATTATGAAATATAAAATTTAAAAGTATAATATATTGATTGTTTTTCACAACATTTTTTTCATTGCGTTGCTGTGATTGTTTTTTTAAGTATATTTTTAATTTGATTTTGAAATTTCTATAATTTTTTTCTGTCTTCATTTCATTGGGAAGAGCGTTAAAAAATTATCCTTCTTGTAGGTGAAATGATGTTGGGATGTGCTAGAATCACATTTAGGATATTGGATATCTGCCATTAGATATTGCTGTCTGCTACGTTGTTTCAGCCTAAAATCAACTCTCAACTCTCATCAACTCTCGCTTGAGAGATGAAACGGCCATTTGTCATGTGACACATCATTCCAAACCTGATTTTGGAAGGGTTAGAGTTATATTTCCTATAAAATCTCGAATTCAGTATATTCTAAATAAGTATTGACTGCATTCAAATCTAATTTTTTATTTTTTTTAATATTGCTGAATGTTTCATGTTGAAATTTAGAAACAAACCTTCACTTGTCAAATGTCAATATTTCAACGATTGTTAGTACCTAGATATTTTGATTACAGAGAACAGATAAAAGATCATATAGCAGATAAAATAGAAAGCATTTTGACAGTAGATAACAGTTGACACGTGTAGATATAATTTTGACATGCGGTAGTATTTTGACATTGACAATCATTGAAAGAATAACAGTTCAACTAAGATAGCTGCTTATCCTGTACGACATTAAAAAAACGTACTACAGTTTGATGGTAAATATATTTTTTCTAATATAATCTTCGTGAAGCTGAATGCACATTTCCAACGATGCTTCAATGCTGTTATTAAAGTTTTGTAAAAATATTCGTCAAGGTCTATTTTCATTACAGGGTTAAAATGTTGGACTCAATTTCATACTGCTGTATTTCCTGAATTAAATGATATATGATTATGATCTAAGTAACAATTGAATAAAGGTACAGATACACATGCTTATTAGTGGCATGCCACTTAGTGGCATGCTCATAAATCAACCGGCAGTTGTATGGCTAGTGGCATGCTCGTTACTAGCACTGTGCGTACACACATGCCACTAATAAGCAAGGCCTAGAGAAGGTTGATACTGCGCATGCTCACGTCCCACTAAATAAGCATGTGTATCTGTAGCTTAAGGAGATTCGAATCCCACCACTGGATCGTTTATAGTTCCGGAAACGACCGCTAGAGTGCTCGCGCTGCCAAATCGCCATTTCGCGTCGTTTGTGATTAAATTGGCTATTAATAATTACATATTAATGAGTTAACTAGAACCATATAGCGGAAGAATTTACAGACGACGAACAAAACAGAGCATGTGTGTCGCATAATTTTTTTGCAAAATCTGTTCCAAACTAAACGCTATTCTTGTCTATCGCCCGCGCGGTGTTTTTGACAGACGTGTTTTGCAAAACACGTCTGTCAAAGCAAAACGACGCACATATTATTTATTATGTATGATATTTATTTGAATCGGATTTAAGTGTATCCTTTACAATACATATAAAAGTAGCATCATTTATATAATTAAGTTTTCTCAATCTTTAATATTAATGTTATTTAAGGACAGAAATTAACTTACACAGACATATATTTTTTTAAATGCTTCTGACAGACATCTTTAGTGACAATATAGCCTATTATATTTATAGCTTCGATATTCACAACATGCAAAGTCCATACTTAATGCGATCGTCTGGCAATATGTGCGAAATCATCACCTTTTCTCACAGCTTCTTTTGCAAGGTCTAAAACGAAACAAAATATTTTATTTAATCAACTAATAAAATACCGAACCATCGATGTTTTAGAACTAATTGAATAAAATTGCTTTACTTGGTGGGCTTTATATAATTTTATGGATTTTTTTTCAATAATATTACATAGATTATCTTTAATTAATTTATCACGTGTCGTGGCTAGGGAGGAATGAATGAAAACACCAGAAATTAATTAGCGATTTATTGATTAATGGTTATTTAACTATTCAATGTACAAAGTCACTTAAAACGAATTAAATTTTGGAATTAAACAAGTATTTAACATTCACTAGAACTCAATTTCGCTCGTATTAATCGCTATGATTTATTTCGCCAATAAGTACTTCACTCGATTATTCGCTTTATTTATCGCTTCGATTCCCTCACGACTGACCACACTGGGCATCGTCTGGCGGCTCGTGGCCGACTTCGCACGGTAACGATCTGTCAAACGCGACAACAACTGCGCTCCGGCCAGCGCCGTATTTATACCCGAAAATACTGTTATTTTCATACTTTATAGATTATTATAGTTTTTAGGAGAAGGTTCTTGTTGCTTCTCGGTTAAACCAGGCCTGTCTAGACGTTTCTCGAAGGTTGTAGATAACCTTAATTCGGACACTGCGAAAATTATTTTTAGCATGTCGTTACAATACTTAATTTTCTTTTAAAGTGGGTTTTCTTACAATTTATGTTTTTAGAGACTATTTTTAAAAAATAATTTATTTTGCGTGATATTTATTAATTTACATTAATTGACAACTTTACAACTTCAATACTAAATGGAATGGATATTATTATTTTATACTGAATACTAAAAAAATCAAAATCTTTGATTTTAGCTTTTTAATCAAGATACAGAGAGTAAATTTTAATTTCATTCATTTCCATTCAAAAATGTGATACCTACTTACAAAATGTAAGAGAAGCTATAAGATACAGTATTTTTTGCCTTACTATACGAAATAACAAATCTTCCGAATTCCATTGTGTTCACAACATCGTTAATTGGCACTTAATGCATATTAAATATTAAATTTATTACCTGTGGATGGGCTTGTCTGGAATGATGTTTAAACTTTGTCTCTCCGACTTGATTAAAAAATTGCTTTCAATTGACAGTTAATTTGATTCATCAGTTCTTCGAATCTCAACATGTCATTGGCTGAGAGCTATCATGTGTAACAATGGGAAATTATATTATTAATGTATTCTGTATTATAGAACAGAGGACACTTTAATATTATACAATTGTATTGCATGCTACTGGGGATACGGAAATTATAAAAAGTTTAATTATGTTTATTATGTAAAAAGGTTATGTATTTTAGAATAGTTATTAATAGATTTTATTGCGTCAATAACAAAAATAATAATTTTGTTGTCTGTCTGTCTGTCTGTCCCCTTAACTTCGTGTAATGTCCATAATTTCATTCGAATTCACGGCTAAAAAAACAATTTTATTTATTTAACTGCTGGAGATGGGGGCTTGAACCCCGGGCCAGCAAACCCGAAGAAGGCAAAGATACCGATGTTGCTGTCGTCGAGCCTGCATTACCCGTCAAAAATACAGCACATACAGGACTTATCAAAGACGCGAACCATTTCGTGTTTAGACCAATTTCCAGGGTTGAGAATAGTATATTTAACTGCCGGCAGGAGAAAAATAAAAAATCTTCAAATATTTTGATAAAAATCGTCATTACTATTTCATGGGTGTCGGCTATAAATAAGCTAGATTGTAATAAAAATTATTTTGTCAAATGTATGCCCAGTTATTAGAGTTTTGTTAAAAATGTTTAAAAATACTGACCCAATAAATACCAGCCTTGAATAATAAACTTCTTACTCTTTTTTGTCACGTACCTACCCAGACCGGAATCCAAATAGATACACAAGTTTCTCTTTTGGACTCAATCGAACCTTTGACCCCTGGATCGGGAAAAAACCTTTATTCCTCTTGGCTCTCGGACCGCCAATGTAAATAAACGATAACATGATAGTTCTTCAATAGATGAACCGTTAGTTTAACTGTTATTTGTAGGATGCGTTTTCGATTTTAACGATGATTGATAACTGATTATTCGTAATTCGAATAGCAATCACTGATACACTAAAAGCTACATATCCAACGGTTAGATGTCAGATGCCAGTTAAATGTTAATTACAATCGAATACTAATCTCGCAATGACAGTCACATTTTGCATTTCACCAACTTTATGACTCGTCCCATTTAAACCTCTCTATTTAAACCCAATAAACTGATATAACTTGTATTATTTAATTTTATTTAATCAATTTTACAATCAAATAAAAGTTATCTCAGAAAAACAAATGATGTGTATATTGAAGACATATATGATGGGATTATAACGTGAATTTTGAAATAAAATGGACTATTCTAAAATTATTTTAGCAATTTCAAAAATACGTTTTTCCAAAAAAATAAAAATAATAATGATTCTGTTTTTTTTTAAACTTATAAAGTTTTTAAGTGGTTATTAGGTTGTAAATCAATTAATAACATATGCATAGAAATACACAATGTATTTTAATTACAAAAATGTATTCACTTTATAGAGTAGGAGTTTCCAGATATCGTGCAACCATATTTACAATATGTCATCAGTCAACATTCCTTGTCAATTTATTTAAATAATAATTATTCATAATATGATAAAATGCGACATGCAGCAGTCTAGAAACATCCTTGAATTTTTAAAAATAGAAATGCGTACACCTAATGTATATATGTCACAACAGCATTCTTACTTTTTCAAATGAAGCTTAACGCTTGTGTTATTAAGGGTTCTAGGACACTAACCTCCTGGAAATATACCTCCCCAGAAAATAAGCCCTCGTCAAACCCCCCCTGGACATTAACACCCTGTGGAAAAAAATCCCCAACAATTAACCCCCGTCACGTACAAAAATACGTATTTTATATTTAAGTTGTTACTATTTATTAACCTTATCTAACCAAACCTAAAACTTAACTAAATAAAATAAAATAA
>JADDOH010012606.1:0-17456 GCA_016648135.1 Agrypnia vestita | reverse complement strand
CCAGTTAGTGATTCCCAGAATAGTGTTTTCCTTGTAAATATATATATTTCAATATCAGCACCTGTAAAACTGTATTAGGTCCTAGAAACAAGAAAACTATTCCCTCTACGCCGAGCACATACAGGACATAAACCCCTTCAAACTAGTTCATCTACGCCGTATAGTGATATCACAAGCAGACATAAACAATACAATTACAAATATGCTTGCGTTCTCCCCCACCTTGGTGGAAATATTCGCATTCGTATTCACCGAATAGTAGGCGTAACATTCGTATTCGCGAAGGTAGTATTCGTTGCATCAAGGTTATTGTATTTACAAATATGTTCAAGTTCCCCCACCTTAGTGGAAATATTCGCATTCGTATTCACCGAATAGTAGGCCTGATATTCGTATTCGTGGAAGTAGTATTCGTTGCATCAAGGTTATTACACTTACAAGTATGTTCAAGTTCCCCCCCCACCTTGGTGGAAATATTCGCGTTCGTATTCACCGAATAGTAAGCCTGATATTCGTATTCGTGAAGGTAGTATTCGTTGCATCACTCTCAATATTAAAATCATATAGATAAATAATTACGGTAACTCATAAAAATATGATATTACTTATATTAAACGAACAAAGCAAAACAATCTGTCATATAAGTAAATAACGTGATCACGGAAGACCGAAGGTTAACTACCCCTGAACAAACCGCGAACTGCCCACAATAATGGAAAATGTTGTAGAAAACATTTCAAATATCTAATATTGAATGAATAAAACAATGTCATATGAAAACTATCACGGCTACGGAAGACCGAAGGTTAACTACCCCTGAACACACCGTGAACTGCCCATAATAGTGAATAATGTTCTAGAAAACATTTCAAATATCTAATATTGAATGAATAAAACAATGTCATATGAAAACTATCACGGCTACGGAAGACCGAAGGTTAACCACCCCTGAACGCACCGCGAACTGCCCACAATAGTGAATAATGTTCTAGAAAACATTTCAAATATCTAGTATTGAATGAATAAAAACAATGTCATATGAAAACTATCACGGCTACAGAAGACCGAAGGTTAACCACCCCTGAACACACCGCGAACTGCCCACAATAGTGAATAATGTTCTAGTAAACATTTCAAATATCTAATATTGAATGAATAAAAACAATGTCATATGAAAACTATCGCGATTACGGAATATATATACAATTCGAAACACGTCTTTATAAGAACTTGATAGGAACAAATCGTGTTTTCAACGATTGCCTAATGATACGCAATACAAACATGTAACGAGTTCAAATAAACCACACATTCATGTTTTAATAAAATAAATATAAAATCCAGAAACATTTTTAAAATATATTGTTTGTAGGAAATTCCTCGTACGATTTGAATTATATCACACTGACAATCGTGATATCAAAACCCCAAAAATACTCCGATCCCAATTATTTCCAAACAATACAAATCATATAGAAATCCGTGTATTCAATCGCCAGTATAGATAACAAAGCATTCTTTAGCATAAGAATACATCCGCCCTGAAGAACCTCTCGCACATTCCGAACCTCGCGACATTGAATATACATAATTATACTGAATTTTAAAACCCACGAACAAACACGAAAACACCCTTCGTCAGTAAAGTATTCCATTTTAAAGCCTTTATATCTTTGGTAATATATGAATATCAAATTTAAATGATTTTTCATATGAACAGCGACAGAATTACATATTTCATCAGCGTTATGCAATAATTCCCCCGCTGGAATTATCACCGTAGCAACAGTACGATTTCTTGTACATTAAATCCGAAGCGCGTATAGTAATAATTATCCCTAGGCCCAAAATACGTAACAAAACAATCCACAACATGTATCAATAATTGTTACGATCCAGAAAGTTCTAAATTGAATACACTAAAAAGGCAATAGAAATAAATAATATTGAAAATGCTTAGCTGTTCACTGTTCCAATTCTCTTTGAATTATTATCAACCTCTGGCTTTTTCCTCGATCCAGCCAAATTATCTTCCTTACTGACTCTCCTCGACAAAGCCTCCGCCGACCTTCAAGCTGAAAACTCAAGTGCCCCTTTCTAATTTGTAACGCCTAAAAATAGTCCCTATCTCGCGCCATCTTTGATTCCAACTAGCGTGTAAAAGTCAAAGTCTAACTCAGAAAGCCTCTGATTCGCCGAATTCGTTCCGCGGATCCACGTTCCTGACTGGCCAGATTCGGTGCTCACGGCCCGCGTCTGTGATTGGACAATCTCGTTAAACAAAATAACATAAAGCCTGCTTTACACGCCCGCGTGCAGAAATAATAAGGCTCGTCCGCACCTACCTATCCGGCAAATATTTAATTATAGAGTATTTAACGGTTTGTGAAGCTTCTCTTTATTATAAACTTTAGCAGATAGATATTTTCGTATAATTTTTCAGCAATGTCTATTTGAATAGGCCAATATCGTTACAGCTTCCCCCTGGGGCGGCGCGGTACGATCGCACGAGCAGGAACTCGTCGCCACAAACATAGGTAGCTATTAGACCCCTTCGTTCCTTCGTTTGGCATCATTTGGTATACCCTTAGAAAATTCACCCGCGAACCAGGTGTTGCAAGTAGCCATGGTAAGACGTATTAGCTAAATTGACTATGTTCTACGCACAGGCATGTTAGAAGGTTAATAAGGAACCAATGATCCGTATCTACATCATTTAAACAGCAAGTAAGGCTCAAATACCCACAGTTAATCGAAAGTAACTAGAACGTCTCATACGTTCGCGCCCGTTATTCAACTAGATCTTAAAATCTTCAACATTGTATAAGCAATCCTGCTTATAGCTATGCTTCCCCCGTTCTGAAAGAATTTGATTTCATGTTAGAATTTCATCCCCATGTAAGTGTTCATCAACACGTTATACCATTGTACACTCTTCCCCCATCCAAAATTGGTCCGTTTTATCCACACTTCCTCTCTCAAAACGCGTTCGCCGCAAGTTATTAAAATAGCACGCCTTACTACAATAATCTACTCCCCGTAATAAAGAAGTAGTTTAGCAATCCCGACGATCCCAAACGCACGTGTTCACGCAGTGATGAAGACGCCTTGTTCCCAACTACAACTGTTTTTTTTTTTCTCTAAAGTGCTCGGTTAATATAAATTTGAGAAATCGAAAGAAAAGGTGACCGCATCTATTTTATTCAACTGATTGGGAAGATCCGAATTCCCATTATCAATCGAACGTCCCATCGTTGTGCCTGTCAATTACTCGACCCCATTCCGCTTTCAACAGATCAAAAGAGACACCACTTCCCCCGCTCCGTCACTCCTCGTTTCCCTTTATAGATGGTACATCCCTAGTGCTCACCAGCTCGTTACATTGTAGCACTTCCCCCGGCGTATACTCCCCCTAACACCTTCTGACTAGCACCAATACCCGAATATACACGACGACAAGGACACTATACAAACAAATTCGAACGCGAACCGCGATAAGTTTTTAAAATTCCAGAATTGTGTTAAACTATGATTTTGATGTTCATCTTATTCGTGTGAGCCAAACAACCGGATTCCTAGTATATAGAACCACACATTGATCTCAATATCCCCCTGTACACGGGTACTTAAAATGATGATGATGCTTCGCTATTACCCCCTTCCCCAAAGCTATATGTGGCACGCATCCAAAATCTTCCAAAGATTAGTTTGTAAAATCGTATCCCCCTATAATAACTGCAGATCGCGTATCAACAAAAGGTATACTCCTATTATGATTGTTCTCAACTAACTACACGACTAACTCTCAAAGGAGATAACTAAAGACGATGCACATCCATTAAAGAAGCGCGCCACGTACCTAATTGTTGAAAAAAAATAATCGACAATTTGAATCTACATTACACTATTGTTCCCATAGTGAACACGCACCCGCATCTCCCCTCTCTGTTGATAAAATACCAAAACTGCTGGCACTACACTTGTACGAACCTAACACCCTTCCCCCTGTCTATAAGACTCTATTCTCATGTCCAACCAACCGAACATCCGCTATCCGCCAGAAAATATGTAAGTCCAAAGCTAGCTCACATAACCGTCCTGCAGATTATAACGCTTCGCCTTTCACCACGTTGACAGGATTATCCGAATTCCGACTATTTGCAAAATAATTCAATGTACTTGACCCGATACGTAAGCGTTGAAGAAACGGTTCTTATATCAAGTACATCGCGATATTATCAACCTCAATAGACATATATATCATAACCTTACTCCAGGTCTAAACCTTTTACAGCCCTCTCTAAACGTCCTGCTTATAATTCTTATGCAATCACTAATCTAGGAATTGTAAAAGACGCTTGACGATACCGTTTCGAAAGCATGGGCTAATGTTACTACTCCCTAAAAAAACAAAGATTTTTAGCGAGGCAAAAGAAAACAAAGTAGGGTGACAAATACATACATACAAACACACACGCATGTACATGTGTACATGCATACATGTGGTTACAACTTCACCTCATGCATGCATCGAATATAAGTCCGTAATATTCATCATGAAATAACCAAGATTGTAAATTGTAGATCGTAAATCGTAAATCGTAAACCGTAAATCGTAAATCGTAAATCGTAAATCGTAAATCGTAAATCGTAAATCGTAAATCGTAATTTTAAATTGAAGTTCAGCCGAAGTTGAAGTTGAAATTGAAAATGATCAAACATGCCAAAGATAGGTATAACGAAGGAGAACGAAGTGATTCAAATCATAACCGCCTGTAAAACTAGAGGCGACGAAGGAGCCGGAACCGATCTCTCTATACCGTGTCAAACATTATTTGGAACTAGTTCTAAACCGGAAAGGAATCCAACTTTCGAAATGTAACATGTCCAAAAAAAGATTTTATCTGTCCCGAACTACAACCGCGCGCATATAATATAAAAATCCCTGAAGTGAAACTCGCACAGATGTCACTACTATCCCGTCAGAAGATTTTTCAAAGTACTTAAAATTATAGAGAACTTCTTTTTTCTTCAAGGCATACAAGATGTTCTAGAATTATCAACCTTCACGTTATATACTTCCAATATTTAGAAGGAAATATTTCCTAACACACCGTTTCTTTAAAAGATTGCTTAATTACCCATGGTAGCTATCACTTATATCTATAAAATGTATATGGCGCGTGTATACTCAATATCATCAATATCAAGGTCAAATGCCTATCGCCGCTACTATTGAGAACCGGTTTATTATATACTCGGCCGAGCGCGATTCCAACTGGACCGCGTAAGCCATTACCGCTTGGCCACTACAGGACTTTAAATAGATATTTTAACTCTCTTGTTTTTGAATCAATACGTGATTCATATAGACCGTGCGAACACTAAATGATTTTTGATAGAGCGCGCGTAAAGACATACTTATGCGTGGAAAGAAAAATGCCATTATAATTAAAACTAATTTTTTTTTCTTTTTACAATATTAACTAATCTAATAAAATGAATACGAATCTCACTCTTGAAACATATCTCCTGGTCTAACGGGACCACTGTAACGTAGCTACCTGTACACCTAAGCTAAATACCTAACTATAAAGTTTAATAATGTAAGTTTTACGAAAAGCCCAAAGCTTGAGACTTTAAGCTACCGAATTGAGCTTTATTACAGCTTTGTACTTGATCGGATGCAAATTTTCTTCGTAGAGCTACATAACTGCCGCCTAGGGATGTGTAGGTAGGTACCTATCGGCATTAAGTGTAATTTACGATCATTGGCAACAACGGAAGCGCACTTCCTTAACGCCGCGCCGTTAGAAAGTACTCGTTAGAGTCTGTCGTTACCGTGGAGTGTTTTACGCCGTAGAACAGTTGTTGCGAAACAAAATTCCGCTCTGAGAGTTATATTATTATATTATGCAAGCTTTGTAATGCAAATATATATTTTTATTGATATAATGATGCAGTCGAAAACGCAATACAACATATTCCTAATTAATGTTATCGACGATCTGCTCCAGAAGCATTTTTAAAAGTAGAATTATGTTTTTTTTCCGCGTCTGGATAGGGATAAGCACGAATTTTTGGTGACACAAAAAAATACAAAATTCCCAACGCTAACCGCACAGAGCGTATAAGACCTATGTATATCAATATACTTTGAATAGTAACTTATTGGTCTAGTAATTGAAATACTTGCCTAGTGATCAAGCGGCTGCGAATAAAACCCGTGTGGTGGATCAAGGCTCGTTGTGAACTCTAGCCGCTCAAATAAAACTCTAGCCGCTCATATAAAATTCTAGCCGCGAAATCACAGACCCAGGGGCGTTCCACGCGCAAAAGCTCCCGTATTAACCCTACACTTTCGCCATCAAGTTTGGAATTGTTTTAATGCTAAAGCAGTTTGAACGTTACGCCACTGACGATGCAAAGTACTCGTGCAAAGTGGCGAGGAAACTGCACTAACCACTTCACTGTCTCTGGATGAGTTACGAAAACAATTTAATAAAGAAAATAGTAATACACCTACATAAAAATAAAATAACAAAGCCTAAATATAAGTAAAGCAAAATGAAATGTAATATTCAAGAAACAACGAAATAAATATATATCATGAAAAATTAAAAATAAAATAAAAATATGTATAAACATAAAAATATAAATAACAGATGGTTGCACCGTGGAGACGGCTTTGAGAAAATGCAAACCCTCCCAATTGGAAAAACGGATAATAAAAGGATATCGCAAACACGCAAAATACTCGCCAGTCCGAAAAATCACTGCCGGCAGGAATCAAATCTCGAAATAAAAAAGGGAAAAAAAATGCGATCGATGCGGGCAGCACCAATTCCACCAATCGTAGGCTCTATGCGGCCAACTACGTCCCGGTTGCATGGCCGATCGTATTCTGCCGACAGCCGTAGCCGACGTGAGCACTTTGTATTGTTACTTTTACATCAATAAACCGACGTTTGTAAATCGTGAGTATTACTTAACATCCTATATCCTCTATCCATCCTGCAGTTGTTTGTTACACACAGTCACGTACAGTAAATGCGCACTCAACATCATACATATTATAATACACCCGCGTCACGTGCCAAACGATTTCTTGTGGATGGATCTTAGAATATACGTCATCCCATTTATCATACAACGCATTCGATTAACCATCATTCCAGACTCGCAAGTTAGTTCTGTTTTTCATAGCTCATACGCTTAGCTTAGATTTAAAAAAGTAAGAGAATAGTCATGTCGCTTCCTAACCATAAACAAATCCTGCAAACCAGACACACACGTGAGGAGTTAGGCAAAAATGGTCGACTTTAGTACCATCGCGATGTAATCGAAAACCTATTACGTCAGCGTTACTTTAGATACGGAAGCGAACGCACATCGTTATGTAGCTTAAAAAGTGCGCTATCTGAGCATAAAAATACAATTTTTGTGAGAGTAAAATTACTCCAATCGTGAGAATAATTCTTTTGAATTGAACGGTGACCATTTTAAGATATCTAAGATATTCGGGGAAAAGTATAATCACGATCGAAGAAACATGCAAATAGGGTGTGTCAACGCAGAAATGTCACCTAAGTTGGCAGCCGAATGACAACAACCACAGTGTAGGGCTCGGTTGAAAGCCGCACGTCAGAGTGCCCGATCTCATTATCGCAGTCATTGATTAGCGTAACTATTCGACGACTGTGATCCCTCGAAAGTTTGTTATAGATATGATCTTTGTAAGGACTTAGATACATTCGACACGTTTTATTATCTTCCCCTTTTTCTTTAGAGTCTCTTGACATTATATAAAATGAATATTTTTTATTATGTTGTCACCTTGACATTAATATTTATTGACCTTTGCTGAAATAAAGTAATGAAAAATAAATTGTATATTTAAAACATTTATTCTGTTTCGAATATCGTGTAGGTCGTTTGAGAAGATCACAATTAAATCTGAAAATACTTGGCATTTATGCAAATACCTTTCCTCTTTCACTCTAGAAGCCTGAATAGATTTTCAAGAGTAGCCGTTAATAATTTAAATGAGATTGCATCCCTTTACCAGACCTTTCTTGATAGGGAATCTGCGAGATGGGTTAAGAAGATTAACGGATGCTATGATTGAAATACCTTACTTTCTAACGGCATCTATAATCGTCATCTATAAATTAAAGAATCGATTGTCTTTTCATAGTTGGTTAATCGATTACGAATCTTTGACTTTTAAAACAATCTCCATAATGCTGATTGAAACCTTTGGTGAATGCCACTTGTTCTGTTGGCTGATTCTTGTCCAGTACAAATTTTAGAAGATTTGAGAGAATTTTTGTGAATAGTTTGAGCGTCACTCTGTAGACGGATAATCACTGGATGGATACAATACATCCAGTGGTACCTGAAGGGAAATGAAGAGACTGACAGGCCGACCTAAAATCTGCTGGACAGACGAAGTCAACCACTTCTAATGAAAGTACGAAAGAAAGAACGAAAGTACGAAAGAATGAAAAAAGAAAGTACGAAAGAAAGAAAGAAAGAAAGCAAATAACAATGGAACGAGAAAAGTGCTCTCTACGGTTAATAATGATGACAATGATAGCATTTAATATGGAAGTGAATATAATAGTTTGGTCATATGGAACGAATGAGCGAGGAAAGAATGATAAAGACAAATTATGAGGCGAGTATTGAAGGTAGCAGTAACAAAGGGGGTTTGAAAAAAACCTGGCATGTCTAAATAAATCAAATATTAGAGGATGGTTTTGTTAAAAGCTTCAAAAACTAAAGAGCGTGCATGAGAAGATGAACAAAGTAAAAGTGGCATGCCAGGTAAAAAGAGTGGCAGGCATTCTATGCTCTCTGCATACCTCTATGTTAAACGGTGTGATGATTAGTTAGTTAGTTACAATGATAACATTTTTAAATATTTTTACAAATCGGATGAGTCCCACCCTAAAACTTCCTATAATAATTCAATTTATTTTTTCAGATTTTGTATAAAATGGCGAACGGATATCTTTTTATATATTTGCATAAATTTTTTTATGACTTGACTTTTCCCTCAGAATAAGAGATGATATTGAAAGGTCAAAGTTTTACGACTAAAGCAGATTATATTTAAGAAATTATACTGTGTTTAATAAAATATATTCATGGCAATATATTCATATTTTATACATTCCCTATTTAGGTAATCTCTGAATGATGTTAATTTAGAGATTAATCATGATAATATATTATTATTATGATTAATCTCTTGCCGCTCAGAATCTTCTGGTTTGTGTCTTCTGGGGCATTACGTGCTTTTATGACCTTTCTAGCCGACGTTTGGGTTCCCATTGCAGGGTTCATCATCAGGGCTGATGTGTTCATAAATCAAAATTCGGATAGAATTTGTCAATTCAATAATTTATTAATCATTAATGATTAAATCGTTACTTAATTTCCATTTGCTATTAATTAGTTTTCATTTGTCTACCAAAGCTACGATCCGTGACAATATTAAATGGTTAAGTTAAGAGCAGCTTTTTCTATAAATTTTTTTCAAACGATACTGTTTATCGTATCTAATTTTTAACTTAACCAGCGTGAATTAGCTATATATAATACATAAAGAGTACATACTTTTATATTATAAATCTTTTCAAAATTTCAATTCCACTTCGCATTCATATTTTTAAAATGTATTAATTCTAACGTGTTGTTAAATTTATTATAATTGTTGTATAGATACTTATGGATTGAAAGCTGTACATTGTTTCAGCACGTAGAAACATATTTATAAAAAACAATATGGAAGGTTTTCACATAAAGCTTTTCGCAAAACAAAATATTAATTTATGTACAAATAATAGTTTTTTAAACTGAATCTACAGTAAATTGTTGCAAAGTAAAATAATTTAATTATTTCATTATTAACAAATCTCTTAAATCAACATTCCCAATTTTCCCATCAATTTTTGTAAAACAATGGAAGCAATAAGTTTTTCAATTCGTTAAATGTAATTTCATAAAAGTTTTAGACTTATTTTCAAAAATGTGAAAATTTTAGTGAAAATAGTGAATAGGGAATTTATGGCGTTATATTTTCATACTACCTATACCCCATCAAAAATGAAAGTTTTTTTTAATTTTGGATTTCAAATTTTAATTAAGTAATTGATTATATATTAGTTACATTTAAATTAGTCAAAATAAAAAAATGTGTTTGGAAATCAACTTTAAATATAAACTTTTATGTGTACTGTTTGAAATTATACTAATTTTGAAGACGGAAAAAATTTGAAATCATACTGAGTGAAATCACTTACATATCTACTAATTTTGAAAACGAAATGATATCAGCTATTGAATTCTAGTTACGGTAACGGATGGATATTCGAAATTATTATTATAGGGGATTATCGCTTCAAATCCAGGATGGCCCATAAGTTTTCTCAATTTTAAAAATTAGGACTACATAACACTCCAAAAGGAAGTGCGTGGGATTTTGAATACTCTTGTCGATTCGTTATCAGTTAGATTATTGTGGCTGGTTTATCCAAGTTTGATGATTTTTAAGATAACTGGTATGTCGAAATGTTTTCTTCACCACCAGTTTACTTCAGCACATTATCGGGATTTAAAACTAGTACTAATCTTATATAGGTGTAAGTAGTTTCATGCCCAGTTTCGAAATTTGACGCAAAGTTGATCTTTGTATCGCCATAGCAGCAGAACGCTTGCGAGCCGACAAGTCCCTCATACAGACTCACTAACTTGCGCGACATTCTCTTCGCTTCAATGCTCTGCGGCTGCTCGGTTCATTATATTTGACATTGAATCGATTTCCTCAAACTTTTTTATCCACGATTTAATTTAATTAACATTCAGACATTACTTCTCACTGTGTAATAATAACACAGTGATTGGGTACCCACCACTTTCCCAGGACCGTTTTATGAGCTTACGCTGACAAATCGGTCCGTCTCATGCGTCGCCTAGTTGACAGTTTTTTACTCTAATAGCTATCTCCATGCTGGACCGTGTATAGGGCGGCCCAGCAGGGAGATGCAAGCAAAGCCCAATCACTGTCCCACTCTCGCAGAAATAAAATCTTTATTAGTATATTCAATTCAGTTACAAGGTAGTAAAGATATATAAGATACAAAGATTTATGCATACAGGTTACAAAGGACATGGATACAGTACAAGAGCAAGAGAGACAATACTAAGGCTCACACATATAGATTCAAGGCAGAGTGGGATTACAGCGGGAGAGGGACAGCGAGGGGACAGGAAGCCATTTTGACACCACTCCCTACAGGGGATGAAGACGTCACAGTTACACAGAAAGATGTAATAATTACACAGTGAGAAGTAGAGAGCGCGAAACAGGAGCAGAGCATTTACATAAGAATTACTGTTTTTGTAAAAATGATTTTACACAGAACGCGCGCTATTTTCCCGTAAAGCAACCCATTTCGAAAAAAATTCCATGGAACAAACTCACGCGCGTCCTTCCTCTGTACAATTCCCGCGTAGAAGCGAGTAAAAAGTGCAAATACTTATGGCGCACCCGTATAATTCACACGAGCGGATACAAGTATATGAACATCATCATAGTTATGAAAGAGGCGGTATAATTAATAATATAAGTGTTTTGGAGGTTCGCTATTTTAATCTCTCAAAACTCGTTCGTTGTTTTTAATTCAATGTACAGAATGGCTAATTAAAGACTATACACCTTTACCACAAAATCTGAAAGACATGATAGCAAAAGCTGCAAGACATGATAGCAAAGTCTACAAGATATGATAGCAAAATCTGCAAGACATGACAGCAAAATCTGCAAGACGTGACAGCAAAAGCTGCAAGACATGACAGCAAAGTCTCATTAAGTCAACGCGCGCCCTAATGTGGTATAATTCGGTATCACGCCCCGTGGCCACCCCAGCGGCTGTCTATGCCATTTTCTCCTCTCGTTACTCTGACCAACATTTGTCAATTATGTCGTACCTAGTTCTTGTCCGCAGGGACGAGATTAGTCGTGAATAACGTGGCACCTACTACGAGTCGGACGTGACGTCATGGCAAGTGGCAAAATAATAATGATGTTAATCTGAATGCAGTGGAAAGTTGTCCCTTGGGAAAACAAATGTGCTGTAAAACTACTGTTTATGTATACCGAAAATGCTGATGAATTAAAAAAATACTATTTAACTTCAGAATATAGTGAAGTTTGCTTTGGCTGCTTTGCGATAAAGCGAAAAATATATTAAACTGACAGAGATTTGTAAATAAATTAAACTTAATTTATTTTATATATTATCGTGGATTTTCCTCGTGGTTAACAAAATGAAAAACAATTATTATATTTTTATTAGACACAACGTACAAATATTCATGAATGGCTTCGTTCTTTGCACATGCAAACAATTCCAAGGGATAAATATTATGAAGATCTTTACTTTTCCTTTGTTAGTAAGAGAAACTGTCGTAATTTGGACAGTGTTGTACCTAGGACAATCGTATGTTTTCGAAAACTCACGCGCTTAAAAATAATATTGTCTATGGCAGTCGAAGCATCCTTTGTCAACTCTAACGTGAAGTTAGTTGTGATTCATCAGCGTCGTATCGGTTCAGATAAAAAAGGTAATTCATTCTTTCTTGCTCAAAAAGTATGTTTTTCGGACATTAGTTATTGCCTATTCATTTAGTATGATGTACGTTTATAAAGAGCTATTTATAAATGTACATCCTAATCTCAGTATATGTAGGTTAATATATGGTATGAGTGTTAGAAGCTAACCTCAATTGTAAGTGTGTTTATGAAGCTTGTTAAAACAAATTGTTTCGATGTTGTACCTTGGACACTTAACTGTTTACGCTTTCTTAGTCTTTTAGGAAGAATGCTGGATTAGGCTGCTGGATAGGAAAAATGCTATGAAGCAAGCAAAACATAAAAAAGTATTCCATAAAAACCAAGTTTTATTATACTACCTTTCTTTGTAAAATATAACAACAATTAAAGACGAATTAAAATATATAACATAACACTAAACTTACAGTAATTTAATATATTTCTAAAATGTCAGACGTTTTGAGCTTTGATAAGACAATTCATGCTTTGAAGATTAAATTCTAAAAATATTTGTCAGTCAATTTAGATTTTCGACATTCGTAGTAAAGTACCTATTATGCATACCGACGGAGTAATGTAAATTTAGAAAATATTCCGCGACGTTATCGGGCCGCCGTTGCTAGTAAGCAAACTTTTCTAATGATTCCAATTTGAAAAAACCAATAAAATTTCTAAAAATCCGAAATCTTAGATCTTCTTGATCGTCGCCACGAGTCTACTTGCCAAGTTTCAGCTCGATCGGATCACGGGAAAAGGGTCAAAAATCGATCCAAAGTTTTTGTTGACGGCAAGCCTGCAAGCCGGCAAGCATGCAGACGCCACGAATTTAAAGAAAGGAAGTAAAAAGATATTCATTCGACAGGGATAAAATTGAGACTGTAGTAAAATTATTTAAGGCGAAGAGTTTTCACTTAAAACCTACGCATCTCAGGTTTTGAACCCCGGTTATCGCCCGAAAAGCATTCAAAACAGATTCTTAAAATACTTTGACTTCCGTTCCCATCGTACTCACATCATTAACGTAGATCCGCGGCTTTCCTTATCATAACATCCTTGGTCAATTGCAAGAGTAATGCTGACGTTATATTTCTTCACAAATAAGCCACTTCCAGGATTGATTGCTTAGAATTGCTTCAACGCCTCTCCCTGAGAGTACCCGGAAGATTCACTAGATTGGTGGAGATCTTTAACATTATTATTCTAACTCCCGGCAAACTTCTTGTATATATCACTCGTCCAATTGGTTCAACACTAAATTCGGAGACCTGTATCTCTTCAATTCATCAATCTATGATTTTAAAACACTCCAATATTCACCGCAGTCATAAATATTTTTTTTTAATACAGATTCTCTCTTTTGTCCAGAATTTGTATATATTCATGCAGATGTATTGCATATATATACTAACATAAAATAGTAGGTTCCACAAAATGAATATATAAATTTGAATGAGAAAGTATTTTATTATTAATTTTTTTAATATTTATAGCGTTAACTTTGTGGTTAGACATATAACAGAATGTTAGTAAAATTAGTATAAATCTCTACCAAATTTTAGGTCTACCGGTTTCGAGACGTCAGGACCAACACTATACTACATTCACAACAAAATCTGGTAGTGGTTTATACTAATTTGACTAACAATTTGTTTTTTTGTATCACTAAACAGTTGGCGAGCCATGACCGCGCCAGCCCAATCAGCAAGCAGGATTACGACGTCACACAAGTTAGTCAGATGATCACTCGCTTTAACCAAAGCGATGCACACGCGAGTTATGACGTACGTACATGTGACGGATATCCGAGCAGAAGTCTCGCACAAATTGGATAACTTTAAGCCATATGTTTCTGTTAAATTTGCATAGCTAACGGGGTGTGCAGAGATGGCTCCGCGGGGCGGGGGGTGGAGCTGGAGGGTGCCAATTAGCGCCGGAAGTGCGGATCGGGTAAACAAACCTTCATTATGCAGGATTTATATTTGGAATCATTGCGGCCCACTGACTAATTATCCGACTCGCGTATGTGAAGCAGCTCGACGCTTGCGTTAACACAAAGTGGTCGCATATTCTGCATCGTATCCTATTTACAGATGCTAATTCGTGCATTCGTTGTTTAATGCAACGCCAAGTAACTAAGCTTTAGAATAGTTTACAAATTCACCGTGCAGTCGAAATCCGAAAATACAAATGTATTTTAAATATATAATTATTAAAAATG
Source organism: Agrypnia vestita (assembly GCA_016648135.1). NCBI lineage: Eukaryota > Metazoa > Arthropoda > Insecta > Trichoptera > Phryganeidae > Agrypnia > Agrypnia vestita. The sequence continues at coordinate 2,616 of JADDOH010012606.1, read as the reverse complement.
TATTTTGTTTTCACCACTTGTATATTGAAAATATCAACACGTTTCAGGACCAATGGTCCCTTCGTCATGATACAATGTATACAAACAAAATACATATATTAATATAATATATTATAATATATATATAGATAGATATATATATAATATATATATAGATTCAATTTACTATTAACACTTTTTCTTATTTCTAAAATTTCTAAATTATTATTTTCTAGTTGTGTAGTTCAATTTTTGGTTTAGTGGAAAATTTTTGCACATTGCTTTAGAAGCAAGCCTCTTCAATGTCATTTTGGTATTCTATTCAAAAAATCTTTAAACAATCTTCTCCGTGCGTTGTCTTACATTGCATGATCATTTTGATGCCATTTTAAACCTTAAAACTTAGTAAATACCTCACAACAATATAACACTTAACAAAAAAGTTTCAAAGTCTCTCTTTATTCATCGATTAGGCTAACAAGCACTTCATTCAAGGGTTCGAATTAGAAGTGAATGTATTGCTGTCTGTAGCATAACGGATAGAATAAAGAAAGGATCGCTTAGATGGTTTGGCCATGTAGAAGAGATGAGTGAGGAAAGGACGATTAATAAAATTTATGAGGCGAGTATTGGAGGCAGCAGAAACAGAGAGCGTCAGCGAAAAAACTAGCAAATGTTGAAGGATGGCCCTGTTAGAAGCCTTTACAACCGAAGAGCGTGCGTGAGAAGATGTATGAAAATGGACGAAGCAAAAATGTTGTGCCAGGACAGAAGAGTGTAGCGTCTTATCCTCTCTATCTACTCTTTTAGGAAACGTCGTGATGGTCAATAAGTCACTTCATATATCTAAAATAGCGACACTTACCTGCGTCACACGGTTGTCACTTCCAATGTCCTGTTGGCGACTGAATTGACACGAAGAATCAACGTGATATACTCAATAATAAAAAAGAGAAAGCAAAAAATTTACGATTGCAGCGACTAATACTGGTCTTCTGGGGATACCAATTCTAGATGTGAGACTAATCTACATTCCGAAACGTGACGAATATTACTTCAAATATAAATATACGTGAACAAATTCACGTCAGTACCGAGAGCTAGCGATATACTATCCATGCTTTTACTGTTATTTTCATAGCTCCAAAACCAAACGATATACTTAAAAATGAGTAGCTTGTTGGTCTTGTGGTTAGGACGCTCGCCTCGTGATCCAAAGGTCGCGGGTTCGAACCTCACTCCAGACTAGCAAGTTAGTCCTATTTTCATAGCACAAGCATTTTAGCTTAGTTTGAAAATAGTAAGAATATTGATGTGACACGTATTCCGTGTTCGCAACTCTATTTAAAAAAAAAAAAAAAAAAAGAAAAAGAAAAAATAGTTCTTAATAGAAAAGTAATTTCAAAATCAGCTTAACACATTTTTACGGATTTGGTGGTAGGCGACAAAATGAGATACTTAAAATCATTTAAATTTTCTTGTTTCAGTACATATCTTATCCAGAAAAAGGGAACATTGCTCCCGAAACATGTGGAAATCAAAGTGTTTATTAATAAAATTAAATTTGACATTTATTTTATAAACATAGTTAACTATGACAATATTTCGCCATTCGCACTTATTTTATTGCACGTACGATAATATTCCACATAAGACTTTACACTTTGGTTTTCTGTGGTCACTTGTTTCAATCTCATGTTTTCGCTTCTGTGACTTGTCCAAAATAACACTATTAAGCCGCGCGCACAGCACCGCGTATTTATTCGAAATTTTCTTTTCTAAAACATTTACATTTTCATAATATGTTCAATCTCTCAATTTCTAGATGTTTCCAAATTATTCTATACTGATGTGCAGTTATTTTCGATTTTTTGGGTCTATAACAAAATGATTCAGGTGGGTAGAGTCGAAATCAGCCAAAAGCAACTCAACTCAAAGATATTCGAAACATTTATTAAACTTAAAATGTATTTTTTTCTGTTAAAAAATAACAATCTAAATGGGACAAAAACTGACAACATTAAAGTATTGTAATCAAAGTAGCAAGGAAAAACCTCCAAAAGTAACAGCTATTTTATCTCCCAAAAAACATGTAATCTGATTCCTATTTTTCTGCCCTCTCATGAAAGTTTTCGTAAAAAAACAAGCTTAATAAATTAAATTAAAAATTAAAAATTTATTTAATTTTGTTGATATTTGAATCCACTTATCCAAAATATACGAGCTAGGACTTGAAAAAATAAGTCGAATTCCAGTTGTTTTTCATAAGATTTTCAAATAATTTATAGGAGCGTTTACTGTAAAGAGTGAAAAAAATATTGACTTCTCATGTTACGGGATCACCTACACTGTCTTTCAAAACAAATGATTTAAAAAGCTACCAAGAAATTTAATTAATGTATATTGCTCAGAAAGATGATCTATGATATAACTGAATTTCGTGTGTTTAAAATCTGTGATATGATATACCTAGATGAATTACGTGTAATAATAAAAGTAAATCTTGGAACCACTTTCGTTTAAAGTTCGTAATTTTTTTTAACACAATTTAAAATTTTCGCAGCAAAGTTTAGTATTTTCGATATATTATATATCGAAAATACTAAACTATCATATATATAAAAGACAAAAAACTTT
>JADDOH010012605.1:0-35391 GCA_016648135.1 Agrypnia vestita | reverse complement strand
GGCGCCCTGAAGATGAACAGTGAGATCTGTTCGAAACGTCGGCAGACGACTGGTCCTGACGACCAGAATTTGACGCGGGTTACCCCCAAAGTAGTTAGAACTAACATATATATATATATTTATTTATATAAAAAGAAACCCGTGTTTCCCTATCCGCCAAGTTTCCTCCACAACCAGCCACAATCCCCCAATGGTGGTTATGGTGGTGGATAGCCCTTGGTGTCACATCAAAAATATGCGAGTTTGGTGGGGGTGGCTGTGCGTGGGTGGGAGTGGGTGACGAAAGTGTGCTTTCTAGCACATTGTTTTGTTACGGGATGGCCACAAATGCTTCAGATTGTTTCAAAATAGGCGCGCCGACTGTGTCGGTGAGTCTAGGAGGTTCCTGAAAAACCTGCTCTAGAATGTTCTGGAAGGTAAAGTTCTAGAAAATTCCCGAAAGTTCTAAACTGAGTGGCGGAATGTGTCGGTGTGTCTAGAAGGTTCCTGTACATTCGAATTTCTTGAAAGTTCTGGAAGGAGAATGTTCTAGAGTTGGGGAAAGTTCTATGACGATCCAAACAATGTACTAAAAATCGCGCGGGCACAGCTAGTTGATTAATAAATTTGTTTAAAAACTTCGCAAATTTTATTCTGAAATTGCAACTTCACAATAATAATGTGTTTTCTGTAATGTAGTACCTTTAAATCTCTGCAAGGCATGGGTTGCCTTGGATACTTTCATTACGGTATCAAAGGCGTTTGATACCCAACATCAATCAATCAATATATATATATATAAAAAGAAACCCGTGTTTCCCTATCCGCCAAGTTTCCTCCACAACCAGCCACAATCACCCAACGGTGGTTATGGTGGTGGATAGCCCTTGGTGTTACATCAAAAATATGCGAGTTTGGTGGGGGTGGCTGCGCGTGGGTGGGAGTGGGTGACGAAAGTGTGCTTTCTAGCACATTGTTTTGTCGGTGAGTCTAGAAGGTTCCGGAAAAACCTGCTCTAGAAAGAAGAAGTTCTAGAATATTCCAGAAAGTTCTATAAAGTTCTAAACCGAGTGGCGGAATGTGTCGATGTGTCTAGAATTTCTTGAAAGTTCTGGAAGGAGAATGTTCCAAGAAGGTTTGCGAAAGTTCTATGACGATCCAAACAGTGTTCTAAAAATCTACGCGTGCGCGGGCACAGCTAGTTGATCAATAAATTTGTTTAAAAACTTCGCAAAATTTATTCTGGAATTGCAACTTCACAATAATAGTGTGTTTTCTTAAATGTAGTACCTTTAAATCTCTGAAAGCAGAAGCGAGGCAAGGGTTGCCTTGGATACTTTCATTACGGTATCAAAGGCGTGTGATACCCAGCATCAATTTATTTATGTATGGTACTAGAATAAATAATATGTTCGGAGAAATCTCTGGGGGTAGTTCTATTGGGGATGGAACGGTTCATTATCGGTATTGGTAATGTGAACCTTTCTATGGAATTACGTAAATCGATTTTTAAACTGGTGCGATTATTTCAATGTGCCAGACGAATTTTTACCGGTTGGGTTTGTTGCCCGTCGGGTTACTACCACGTACCACCGGCACTTGCTGCAGGCCAGTGAAAGGGGATTAAAAAGTGATGGCTAAGATTTTTTTTAAATAAGACATTCGTACAGAATATTTTTGAGTTTTTTCAAATCAGAAAAAAGTGTATCGCTTTTCTAAATTCCGTAAAATCAATTGTGGAAGTCTCATTAGCGACATCTTTGGTGATTTAGGGAGAATGAAAATGGCTGTCACAGGCCGCGCATATAAAAAAGATGGTTACAATACACGTGTGAGAGCGTGGCATGCAATTCAAATATATACAACTTCCAAAAATCAGTAGACATGGTATATTCTATCATGGGTGGGAATGCGAACGTTACATGTGTGTAAATTGATCACTTAAGCCAACCATACAATAGGTCGTAAGCTCTATGTACACCCAAAGACTTTTATACCTACTTTCCCATAAAAATAAAGTTTCGTCTCTGTGACACATCTGTATTAAGACATTTTTATTTCAAAATTTGAGTTCAAATTTTCAGAAATAAAATTATCAGATTTTGTCTACAGAGGGATCATCATTTATTAAAATAAATCATAGATAACTCACACAGACGAACCTATTTATATAGGGACGTATTTGTGGACTGACGTGGTTATTACAGAGCTAACGACCACGAAGTGATCAAGAATGTTCTTAGGTTTTCACGGCCACTCCGAATCTTCAAGTTTGTGTTTACTGGGGTATTATGCCGTGTTGTTACGACCTTTCGGGCCGACGTTTCGGATCCCATTGCAGGGTCCATCATCATTTAACACATCAGCCCTGATGATGGACCCTGCAATGGGATCCGAAACGTCGGCCCGAAAGGTCGTAACAACACGGCATAATACCCCAGTAAACACAAACTTGAAGATACGAAGTGATCACTTTACATTTTATGCAGTATAACGTTCACCGATTCCACTCTGATCACCCATTTTTCAGGCGTATTCTGGTGTATACGTTAATAATTCGGACGAATGTCATATTTACATAAATGGGAACATTGCTTCAGAAAAATTAAAAATATATAATTAACCAGGTTAGTTCAGAAAATAAAATATAATTAACCAGGGGTGATATTTTTTTTATTTTTTAATAAAAAAAAATAGAGATGCGAACACGGAATACGTAGAACACAACAATCGTCTTACTGCTTTCAAATTAAGCGAAGTGAACTTGCTGGTCTGGAGTGAGATTCGAATCCGCGACCTTTGGATCACGAGGCGAGAGTCCTAACCACAAGACCAACAAGCTAATCGACATGTATAGACTGTTTCGCGAGAATGACAAATTTTCATTCACACCATATATGGCTTTAGTGTAGTTGTGTGTAAAAATTCACAACCATATGATAAGACTACAGATGTCTCTAGCGCAGTCCCTTCAAATAAACGAAAGGTTTTCAGATTTGGAGCATTTCGTACATAGAACTTTAAAAAAATTGATAATTTGCGGATGTTCTTTCGATGGAATTGGTGAAAATTGAATTGTGTAGAGTGATCACTTAAGCCAGCTCATACAGGTCGTAAGCCCTGGGGCAGCCTATGAAAAGACCTCCGTACATGTTTCTCATATATATTTCTCCGTCTCCAAGCACAAGAGTTAGTCTCTTTTTGGAAAGGTGCAGCGAAAAAAATGTACTAATTATAGTATTAATAGACTACATTAAAATAGTTTAGTCTCTTTGAGACTTCTATAATTTATCCTAATTAATTAATCATCTCTCTGGGGACAAAATCCATTAACTGTGCTCCCAGATCAACTCATTAACATATACAAAATTATAACAGAGTATTAATTAAATAAGTATAAACCACTACCAGATTTTAGGACTACCGGTTTCGAGACGTACCCGTCTCTTCATCAGGATTAACACTACATTACTATGTTCACAATACTATACACCACAACCACAGTATTGTTTACTTTTTATCAATATTTTTATCACATGCGTGTTAATCTTGTCAAGGACAATCATGCACTAGCTAGCCTACAGAACGATCAGGAATCTAAGAGGGAGAGAGAGTGAGAGGGGGCGGGGTCTAATGTGATTGTTACCAAAAGATTTGATGACGTGATAAATATTGATAAAAAGTTAACAATACAATGGTTGTGGTGTATATTTTTGTGAACATAGTAGTGTAGTGTTAGTCCTGACTAAGAGATGGATACGTCTGAAAACCGGTAGACTAAAAATCTAGTAGCGGTTTATGCTAATTTTACTTACACTCTGCTATTATGTCTAACCACAAAGTTAATGCTTTAAATATAAAATATAAAATTACTAACCCATAAAAACCAAGTTTTTATTATACTCCCTTTCTCATTGATTCAGCTTTCGTGCCTACTGCACGCGACGATGATCGGGGTCATTACCGGTTTGTATTGATTCCAATTTAAAAAAAAACATTAAAATTTCGAAAAATCCAAATTTATACTATAATTATTAAAAAAATTTAAACGAAAATTTTTTAGATCATTTTTATCGTCGCCACAAGTCTGCCTGCAAAGTTTCAGATCCCATTGGATCACGGGAAAAGGGTTAAAAATCGATCCAAAGTTTTTTCGGCAGACAACGAACCGCGGACGCTACAAGTTAAAAAAAGGGAGTAAAAATATCAATAATATTTTAGTGTTTTTCTTTTATTTATTTTTTTTTTTTTGGGAATCTCAACAGTATACAATTTATTATAATAATACATAACGTATTGGGTAATTCGCAGACCAATTATAGAGATCCATGGCATAAAATGTTAAATCAAGCAATAAAGAGAACATATATTAAATAGAGGGATAGGAGTGGGAGTTAGAAGGGGAAGTGGAGTGAGGTGTATGGGATTGTGGCTGAGTGGAGTGTGTATGTATTCTGTGCGTGACGTTGTATACAGATATGGGGGTATGTGTAAAGAGTGATGAGAGTTTGGCTGTGATGTGTGTATGATGATGGTCGGTCTCAGTTAATCCGGTGAAGATATAGAAACTAGTAGTATAATATAAGCGGTTTAAATACGATTTTTAAGAGCTGAGATGTTGGTGTTAAATATATCAATGTCATTGAAGTGGTCATTGTATGCTTTGCATGTTCGCTGGATGAATGAGTTCTGTGCATAAGAGGTTCTGCTTATGGGTACATGGAGAGAAACCAGCTCCAATTGGCTGGGACTTCTTAAAATTCTAGTGTACTATCGTATTCTCTGCCAACGTTAAACGAAAATCTTTAAATAAGTCCATCACTGATCTACGAACCGAGAAATAATTTACACCTGTAACGGAAGAACCTAGGCTCGAGATGAGAATACTAAACATCTGCGGAGCGGTCCAGCCCCTCCCGGCGAGATCAAACTACGGTCCACGCCATTAAAAATCTGTTTAATATTCATTAAACCAACACGGGACTTCCGACGAGGGTGTCGAGCTTTTGTCACTCGTGGAATATTTACGGGGTCCACCGTGGAGGTCAGTTGTCCGAAGGTTGACCTCGAGGGAATCTCGCCCAGCGTCACGAAGAACCGTTAAAATATAACCTTTTTAACAAACTGTAACGAAATGCTAAAAATAATGTACGCACTGTCCGAACTCCTGGTAATATTGTAACGAGCTGTTCGTTGACATTTGACAGTTCCATAGAAAAGTGTTACATGCGCAGAACGGCAGGCCGGTATGCCCAGTGGTTGAAATAAGAACTAACATGATTTATAAATAGCGAAGAAATGGAAGGGTTCTTACCCGAGTAGAAAAACAAAAGAGAGCTGTTCTTTTGTGTTTGAAAAAAAAAATAGCAGTAGATTGCGTTGCGAGCGATTGTAAAATGTGAGAGATAATGTACAAGCGATAATAAAAGATTTATTTTACGAGTTGTGCCATTTCATTTTTCGAGCGAGCCACGCCACGTAACAACATGTTACTTGTCACAACACTATTTTAATTTCAATTTTTCAATTTTTATTTATTCCATAATACGTATATTACAAACCTTATGTTCAATACATACATATTTTGAATTTTTATCTAAAAATATACATATACACATATACATACACACGTATATACATACATTCACATATAAATATACATACATATATACACACACATATATATATATATATATTGTATATTAAAATAATAATATTTATTATTAAACAATTAAAAATGACCTGTACATTCTGGTCCAAGGTGTAGGAGAATCCCGCTTCGGAAAACCCCCTCAGACACATGGAATATATCAATACCCAAAGCGATTTTGTTCAGCATAGCTGTGGCTCTTCCAACAGGCATAACCATCGGCAGGTTGGTCCTGTATATTGGAATGTGAAACAATCTATGCTGACGATGTCTAAGGTAATTATCAGGAACATACAAACCAATTATCTGCATAATTTCAGTATTGTCGATCATTGTAGGATCTAGAACGGTCTAAAATTATTAACAAACTTCAGGAAACTCCGACAAACATCTAGAGACACCTGAAACAACCGAGAAGCGACAAGGACCTTCTTTTAAACACTAGAAAGTGCGAAAATACCAGCGTTTGGATAAAATACGGAACCACGCCGCTGCGAGAGTTGTCGTGTTTGTTCGACAGTACGTGCGAGACGAGGGCCAGGTGTTTCCAGTCGTGAAATAACGAAGCGTCAGATATCGAGCGAAAGGAGTAATTCTTAAATTAATAATAATAATAAATTAATTAATAAAGGAGTAATTAAAAAGGAGACATTCCATAACGCCCTAAAATACTATATTGGAAAAGCCTAGAATCCTCTACAGACTTCGTATTACCTCTAGAAGAAACCTTTTGGAGGAATTTATCTATGATTTATCATGCAACATGTTAGCAAATCATTTCGTAACGATAACAAGTGCGACATTTCGATGTGATCAGTGATTCGTGATATTACAACATGCGATATTAGTAAGTGATCGAACGCAGTGTGACTACCAGTGATACCAGCGAAATATAGAAAGAATACCGGGGCGAAAAGTTCTACGTGCGAACATTGAACGGAGTTCACCAGAAGTGATATAAGCGATAGAGAAAGTGTTAATTAGTGCGATTTAAGGAACAGTTTAATAATTAGTCTGTAAAATATTCGGGAAACATTTAGCGAATATAAAATTAAGAACGGTACTGCAATTTAATTCGTGTTCGGTGACTTTCTTTGGTAATAAATTAAACTAAATTAATGTCCAGTGTTTTCATTTGACTCTCAAAGTCACACCCCATGACAAGAAAATAAGAAGGAGTTTCGACAATCGGAATTATTCGGTTATAGAGTAGAAACATCAAGAATATATGCGAAATAACACATTATCGAAATGGCCGCTTTGGACCTCCTTAGAAAAAATGTCCTTGTTGCTCTGTTTCGGCAATAGCGGCTTCAATAGAGTAGCTTGTTGGTCTTGTGGTTAGGTTAGGACTCTCGCCTCGTGATCCAAAGGTCGCAGGTTCGAGTCTCACTCTAGACAAGCAAGTTAGTCCTATTTTCATAGCACAAGCGTTTAGCTTAATTTGAAAATAGTAAGAATATTGACTTTTTTTTTAAAATATATATTCAATGGGGTGGATTGAATTGAAATTGAAATCAATTTACGACTGGCAATGAACCCGACATTGTAATAATGTGTAACAAAAAGTGAATAAATAATATAATATAAAAATAGAAAATAATTAATTTATATCTTTGATTTCAATGAACGTGAAAATATTTATAAGAACACAACAAAATTATCTCACATATTAACGTTGTTATAATTTCTTCAGTTTTAATGAATTTGAAAAAAGTTGATGAAAACTTAAATGTTGTAAACATATAATAAATTTTAACTGTAATATAATAAATTTTAACTGTTATAAACAGAAAAAAGCATACAAAAATTAAAATGGCAATTTAAAAGGCAGATGCTCGGCGTAAGCCTTCGAGATAAAATCAGAAATGAAAAAATAAGACGCCGAACAAAAGTTGCCGATATTATGGACCGTATTGCAAGACTAAAATGGCAGTGGGCTGTACATATGGCTCGACAGGAGGATACTAGATGGGTACCCAGAATCCTACAGTGGAGGCCCTGGACAAACAATAGAAGCGTCGGAAGACCTCCCAAAAGGTGGTCTGATGACATAGTCCAGCCTGCAGGAAGAACCTGGATGCGAAGGGGGAGAAATAGAGATGAGTGGAAGAAAATGGAAGAGGCCTACATCCAGCAGTGGAGAGAAAAAGGCTAAGGAAAAAGAAGAAGATAAATATATAATAAATAAATTGCACACGAGATATGTCCACACTTTACTGTGATAGCTAGAATTGAAGATATAAATAAAAAATTCAGTCAAAATGTACCAGTAAATGTCAAGCGAACCGATAAAAATCAGGTATAAAGGCATACATATATCGTTATGAGAAGCAATGACCTTCTAGGAGGCTATTTGATCATTATCTTAATATCAATTTGTGATATACAAAACAAAAAAATGCATGGGGGAACGTCCATGGGTAGTAAAAGTGTGAAAAATTCCGGGTAGTAACATAACGGTTAACACATGATCAAAAGATACCCTTCCACCCGCAAATCAAATGAGCATGCTCATTACTAGCAATGTGCGTACACTCGTGCTACTAAATAGCAATGGCTCATACTGCGCATGCTCACATGCCACTAATGAGCATTTGTATCAGTACCTTAAGTCATCTAAAACTTAGGAGAAAAATGAAATCCTACACTTCTTGTTGAATTTTTAACCTTTTATACTAAATTTGTCTTACTTTCTTTATAATCGAATATTGCATGACACCGCCACCTACATTTTGTGTGGAATAAAAATACATTATTGATAATAACGCTCCACCGCCTTGCGTTCAGAACCAACACGTGTTTATCGTGTCAAACGACAAATGCACTGAACCGTAAGAAATTCGCTGTCGATTTTCAAAATACAATTTTACGCCAAATTGGTTCTGGGATTTGGTACAACCGCGTGTGACATTTTTTGGTTGAGAGCAGAAATACACACCGTAATATCTGAGAATAGGAGCGAGAGTCTCATAACCTCAATCTTTCAAAGGGTAATGTAGGCAACCTTTCGAAATTTTTCATAATAACATTCGAAGACCCCATGGCAAGAAGTTGTTAACTAACATTTTTGTCAAAAATGTGTTAATAAGCCGTCTAAACTAAATATTGTACGTTCTTTCCATTGGAAATAAGTTCAGAACTTAAAAATACTTAGAACATGTTCAAATCATAGGGATGAATATGTTAACTACACTTTTTCATTAAAATCAAAACAGTTACTAATTGGATGAACATTTTATCTTCAATAATAACATGTTTATGCCATCATTCTGAAATTAACACAGCTTTCAATTTGATTGGTATATTTATGGTTAATATAAATTTTACCCTGGCAGTACTGTCATATATTTGTTTTTATTTGAAGACTATCATAATATGTACTTATATATTATTTTTCAATAATTTTTCAGATGAAAGATTTCATGAAGATTCTCAAAAAAGAAATAAATTATTTTATCTTAGTATTGATTATTATTTCTTTCTTTTAATAAAAATCATTATTAGATGCTACACATTAAAAATCTTGTGTGTCAGAAGCAAACAATCTTTTATCCTTGACAATTAACCTTTTTGGACACTTCTAGCATTAACCCTCAGAGTAAATCAATTATTTCCCCAGTTCTGAAGTAACATCACCATGTTCCTAAAAGCTTAAACCAGCCTCACGTCTTGCCCCTTGGCTAGTTAGTCCGCAGGTACTTGGGAACATGCACCATAAATCAAAATTAATTAAATTTGCCTTCAATTATACCATTTACGTGATGAGAACCTCATTCGGAGGAAGCCCTTCGATGTGCTTTGGGTGACATCTCTGTACGTATAGGGAAACTTTTTGAATGTATACTTCTTTAGGCGTGCTTAGAGTGAGATTATAGGATACAAAAAAATGCCTGCGCATCGTGCAACAGAATTTTTCAAATAACGACTCGCAAACCAACTGGGCGGTTTTTCGACTAATGATTTTATTAATACCAATTCTTTTAAACGACGAAATCACGTCGTTTGAAAATGCTGTTACGAAAATTGCATATGCTCCGGGCGCTGTTTTTTTACTCTATTTTTTATGTGTATGGCCTTAAGGCTGGACATGCACTGCAAATATATATTTTGGCGTTTTTTACGAAAATGTGGGTTTTTATTATTCATTTATATCAGAATATGTACACTCTAGACTGCAATTTAACTTAAATAGAACCTTTTTTATTATATAAAAATAATAAACTGAACATTATTTATAATAATTAATAAAATATAAGCATTGATCTACAGGCCGCGGCCAAAAACTCGTTTTTAATGTCCTAGGCGGCGCTTATTGTGTGTACTTGTAATACGTTTTTTCATACGTATAAATTATACTTCATTATCTAGAATCCGTACTAAAGAAATTAAGAAATATTCAATATTAATAAAATTATAATGTTTTAAATTTGAAAGAAATTAATACGTTTTTTCTTGATTTTAAAACGATTTTTATTTACATAAAGAGATGATTTTTAACAGTATATTCAATTTATTCCCGTATTTTGAGGCTTTTCTCACGTAATAAAAGCTAGATTTTTTTTTAAAAAACTTCTTAATTTATAAAAATAAAAATTTCAAAGTGTGTAGTTTGACATCATTATTAATTTGAATTAATTAAAAACTTTTCATAAACCACTTGGAGTAACTTTACGTCTACCGGTTTCAATAATTCAATAATTTGTATCTTCGTCAGGACGGAGGCGTCCGACAGTGTGCGAGGTTTATAAAAAGTCTATTTTGTATTCTTTGCTGGTGCACTTTTCTATTTGCTGGGGCAGTTTTCATAATATTATTGTGATCAAACTCACAATATGCTTTAATAATGATTGGATTATATGCTAAGCGTTTCATTTTCCCTATTAAACACAAGCAAAATGCAATTTGGTAAATCTTTTTCCATTCAAGAAAGACAATCGAATTTATATCTGTAAGCCGTGTGTACGAGGCACACTTTTTCATTGTGTTGGTGTTTATACCCGTACACACTAACACAACGAAACTATGTGCCTCGTACATTGCTTACAGATACTTATTCGATTGTGTTTCTTAAATGGCATACCGTATCCGAGTATAGGTCATTACCTATACTCGGATACGGTATTAAGGCCCGGTTGCGCCATCTAAAGTAAAGGTAAAAAAAGTTACTCGAGTAACGTTTTTTACTAAAACGGGTTGCGCCATCTATGGTAAAAATATATAACTCGCCGAAGTACACACATATGAGTAACTTTTTTTTACTCTCCAAGATAGGTGGGTAAAGATAAAAACGTTGGTAAAAAAATGGCCGTCCTCTCACAGCTGATTTGAAAATGTGACATTTATCCATATAGGTACTTGTCATTTGAATTTTGTCGCTGTCATTTTCGTATTGAAATTTGTAAACATTAAAATGAATCTTTTAATTTCGCGTTATTTTAGCGATGGTTTGACGTTTGTTTGGTTTGTTTCATAGAAGAAAGTGATTTGTTTGAACTGGTTTTGAACCGCAAAAGTACGCATTGCCAGTGGTGAAAAACTGAAATAAATCAAATTCCATAGACAAATGCGGTATTCGAGGTTTATTCCGCTTGGCACCCTATTAGCCTTATGATTGGTTTGACAGCGGTAAAAAAGACGTTTGTGCAACCCGAAATCGAGTTTACTCTGAACTGAGGGTAAAAAAAGTTACTCGGGTCAATGTTACTCGAACCAAATTTACTTCTGCTGGCGCAACCGAGACTAAATGTGTAATTTATACATTTTTTTTACATTGTCATTTTTGTCATAGATCATAATTTAATATTTTCGAAAAAAATAGAGATGCGAACACGGAACACGTGTCACACCAATATTCTTACTATTTTCAAACTAAGTTAAACGCTTGTGCTATGAAAATAGAACTAACTTGCTGGTCTGGAGTGAGATTCGAACCCGCCACCTTTGGATCAAGAGGCGTGAGTCCTAAACACGAGACCATCAAGCTACTCTTTTTATTTTGTGTTGTATATTTCGAGTTGGAACAAAACTGGACAGAATGAATACATTTAATTATTTTTTTCATTTGAATGTATTTTTTTAGGCTTCGAGATGGTGTTAACCCTTAATGGAAGACTTTGTCATTATTGTTATCTTGTACCTACCTACCTTAGAGCAGGTATTTATACAAGGTGTAACAGAGCTAGTCCACAATACTTAACAGGTAGGTTCCTGTCTTGATTATGAGTCGAAAATGTTTAAGCAAACATGATCTAAAACCAATAGTTGAAGATTTATGCAATATCAAAGTTTGCATTGTTCACAACATGCAAAAATATGTTGTCTATCTATCATTAAAGTCACATATATCGATTACAAAAAAATTATTTGTTGCAATACAAGCTAAATGAAATGATAAAAACCTATTTGAATGTTTTCCAATTAGAATTGGAAGGTTTTATTATTTTATTTGACTTATATTAAAGGGAATGAATTTTCTATATTCCATGTTAATTAATGTGATTATAGTGCAACGCTTTAGAAAAAATAAGTAAGAAATATTAAAATAAAATTCCAAACTTTAATGCAGCTTGTCTCCATAACTATTGATATTAAATCGTGGGTGCTTGAACATTTTCGACTTATCAAGGCAAGAGTCCACCTGTAAAGTATTGTGGACTAGCTCTGTTACACCTGTATATACCTAGCGTGGTTGGTAGTGGCTGAGAGTCTTTCTACATATTATTTAGGAATATGTACATATGTATGTATTAATAAATTAATAGTCTTGTGTCCGATATACTCAATAGTTCGAAAGAGAAATCAACATATCAACCCCATGGCAAGAAGTTGTTAACTAACATTTTTGTCAAAAATGAGTTAATAAGCCGTCTAAACTAAATATTTTACGCTCTTTCTTTTGGAAATAAGTTCAGAACTAAAAAATTATTAGAACATGTTCAAATCATACGGATAAATACTAACTACACTTTTTCATAAAAATAAAATTAGTTACTAATGGGAAGAACATGTTATCTTCAATAATAACATGATCGTGCCATCATTCTGAAATTAAAACGATCTTGCCTTTTAATTTGAATGGAATATTTATTTTTAATATAAATTGTACTCTGGCAGTACTGTCATGTATTTGTTTTTATTTGAAGACTATTGTAATACGTACCCACTTGTATATAATTTTTCAATAATTTTAAATGGTACATACTATGTTTTGTATTATTAACTAACATGCCAGGTATTTTGTAATTTTGGATAATGGATGGTAAAAACGTATAGTATTTGAAGGGTTGTTTGATGTTCGTGTTTAACCAATTTTAAAAAGGTGTTATTCTATTAAAAATGAGTTCCAGAGGCGAAAAAATGGTTATCAACTACATTTTTTTAGGGAAAATTGGTATATTTTTATTTTTTTGTGCCCAAATGCATTTTTCTCCTTTGTAAATACTTTTTTGATATTTTAGTGACATAAGTCAATAAAAATTAATCTTTAATTAGCAATAAAAGATATTTTTCAAAGGCGAAATGCAAATGTCTAATCATCTCAAAATGTTCTTTTTAATTTTATGATATATTTTTTATGCCTATACGCATTGCTGCTCTTTACTTTATATTTTTAATTTTTATACTCATGTTTTGGTGCTATACAGATATTATCTAATGTATGTGCTTTTTGAAATTTATTTTATATTCTTTATGTAAAAGCCTATACCTAATGGGCGTTAACAAATAAATAAATAATTAAATAAAAATGACTTGAATGTTAGTTAACAACTTCTTGCCATGGGGTCTTCGTATGTTCGCCGTGTTATCCGAAACGACTTAGAGTTGCCCTCTAGGGTTAAATGTTGTTGGAATGAAAACAAATCTATTGAATTAGGGATGAACCTCCCCTTGTATAACGACAGCCCTGTATCCAATAGCCCTGTATCCAACGATAGCCCTCTCTGCCAATTGTACGAACGCTTCTAAAATAATTATAATTTCATCACACGCTGTGATTTACGCAAAAACTTCTAAGACTCATCTCAATTTTGAAAGCTCGAATATTTTTACCGAAACTGTTTTTAACTCTGTTGTATTTTGATATTACTTTGTGTTTATTTATTGTAAATATAATTAAACAAATTAACTTTGTTTATCACCACTTAACCGGTTTCGGAAACAATGTTGAATGGATCTATTATAAATAACCAAAAAAATCTAACTCACAGTCCTATCTTGAATATGTTCCCTTACACCCAATCACCTGTTTCCTTCGCACCCCCCACTATTTACCCTCATTTGGACACTTGACACTGAAGTATGATTGTTCATAATTTTGTAAAGTTTGATTAGTATTAAGTATACCCTGACGAAGGAACGTTGTTTCCGAAACCGGTTGGTTTTACCAAAAATTAAGTGGTGATAAACAAAGTTAATTTGTTAATATTATTAATATTTAAAGCATTAACTTTGTGTTTAGACGTAATAACAGAATGTTAGTAAACTTAGTAAAAACCACAGTGCATGCTTGTCTCTGACAAGAATAACACGCATGTGATCAATAGTGGTGATAGTTTTACTATACTATGGTTGGGGTGTATAGTGTTGTGAATATAGTAGTGTAGTGTTGGTCCTGACGAAGAGACGGGTACATCTCGAAACCGGTAGACCGTAATTTTTATTAGTTTATTAATATTCTGTTAAAGTTAATTTGTTTAATTATGTTTTTAACTCAATTAAGATAAATTATAGAAGTCTCACAGATACGTGCTATGAATACGTGTCCAAGTTTTTTTTATGTGATGGCCCTGGCCTTATAACCTGTGTGAGCTGGCTTAAGTGATCACTCCATACAATGCAACATTCACCAATTCTTTCTTAAGAACATCCACACATAAAAAGTTTGAAAAAATTTTTCAACTGTCAACTTCAACTCAAAACTGTGTATATATGTTCAAATCTGAAAATCTTTCGTTTATTTGGATGGGCTATTCTAGAAACATCTGTAGTCTTTTCTCATGAACTTCTTATTATACATACATTTTGCTGCTGGCAAAGCTACCCCTATATTTTTGGAGTGGAGTAAGTAATAAGCAATATATTTTTTAATGTACACATGGAATTCTTACGAATCATTTAAACATTTATACCTACTAGAAAAAAAACATTTTTTAACTCCTTGCCTCACACCAATATATATTTTATACGTAGGTATGTTCTGATAATACAGTTTCTGGATTTTGTCCCCAGAGGGATGACAATGAATTAAAATAAATTATAGAAGTCGTACAGAGACGAAGCAATGAATATTAGAAATGTATGTGGAATTCCAGGGCATACAACATGTATGAACTGGTTTAATAATTATAATTATAACTGTGTTCTTAGAACATATCTATATATAAAAATATTGTTTTTAACTATATTGAAACTACTTTGAAACTTTAAAAAATTGGTTTCTTACACAAATCTTTTAAATGTAGTGTTATAACTTGGAATGCCAACTTCTTTTTACGCAGTTAGCGGGCTAAATTATAAATTGCAAAAAAATATTTTTTATCTAACCGCGCTGTTTGTGCCAAATTTTGATTTGGCAAACGGCCATAACTTCAAACGTGACTTGTTTTTTCACAGGTTTATATGACAATCGTGATACCGAAGCACTGTTATCAATTTTGATATCATAAATCCGCTCCACATCTAAAAAATTACTTTTAAAAAAATTTATTTTATTATTTCTAAAAATTTCTCTAATTTCTGAAAAAAGATTAAATATTTTTATCTTTCAGCTTATATGCTCTTTGTATGTTTGACAACTATACATATACAACTCTCAAAAATTTGATAATGTGTGGATGCTCTTACGATGGAATTGGTGAACGTTTCATTGTGTAAAGTGATCACTTAAGCCAGCTCATATAGGTTGTAAGCCCTGATTTATCCAATAAAAAGACTTCCATGCACGTTTTTCATGTAAGTAGCTTCGTCTGTGTGAGATTTTATCTTAATATATAAATATCCCTCTCTGGACAAATCCAGTTATTATGGACTCAGAACGTACGTATATAAATAAAAAATAATAAATAAATAAATAATAAAAAATAATGTATCTTGACAGTTATCGTATAACATTGTAATGCCGCCCATTTTTATGTTTTAAGTTTGATAAGTTAGAAATTAATGAATTCGATAAGTTAGAAAGCTCATTATTCATAATTGTGAATAACCTAATGCCTGTTTACGTTTAAGAGCTCTCTGATTAACAGAATTCATTAATTTCAAACCTGTTAAAGTTAACAAGTCAAAATTGGTTGCATTATAGTGTTATACAACTATCAAGCGGGCGCGTGCAGTGAGAATATTGAATCATGACGCGCTCATCGCAATGGCTGAACCCTGCCGAACCAGCCAAACCATGCCCCAAGCGAAAATTGACTCCAAAAAAGTTACTTGTGAGCGTTTGGTGGACTAGTGCAGGTGTCGTTCACTACAGCTTTCTTAAATCTGGCCAGACGATTACGGCAGATGTCTATTGTAAGCAACTGCAAACCAAGATGGAAAAGCTAGCTGCTAAACAACCGAGGCTGGTTAATCGCTCTAGGCCACTGCTGCTTCATGATAACGCTAGACCACACACTGCACAACAGACGGCTACCAAATTAGAGGAGCTTCAATTGGAATGTCTAAGACATCCACCGTACTCTCCGGACCTTGCCCCAACAGATTACCATTTTTTTCGAAATTTGGATAACTTCATGCAAAGGAAAAAATTCAACTCCGATGGGGCAGTCCAAACCGCCTTCAAAGATTTTATTGATTCCCGTCCGAATGGTTTTTTTAGTAAAGGGATCGATGAACTACCTATGAGATGGCAAAAGTGCATAGATAGCAATGGTACATACTTTGATTAAATAAATATATTATAATAAAAAAAATCGGCTTTATGTTCCTCCCATACTAAACGCCAATTTCATATCTAAGGACCTAATATTTATGCTATAGATTTTTATGATATATCAAAATATGAATGCTATGATAACAATTGTGACAGAAATATTATGAAATATATGCCGTATTACGATTTTTTTCTAAATATTACGTGACGAAAAAGTCATGCTGCGATGTTCCCACTGCACGCCCCTATAACTATAAATAAAATATAAAAATATAGGAATATTTATAATTTGGTATCTTTTACTTTATTTTGAATACCATTTAGAGATCTTTAATGATGTTGTGATCAAGCCTTTGGCTTTCGCTAACTAGCATTGATTATAGACGTACCATTATAACTTGGCGTGCGAGGGAGGGCGTCCCTATCGCGTAACAGAAGTTGTCAGGGTGTAAATTTATTACACAATACATAATATACAGAATGTCCTGTGACCGGTGTCGTAATAAATACACAAATTTGGTCGGGCAGCACTAAAGAAACCGTGCAGTAATAGCGGCGTTCTATCTGTCATACTGTCAGACGGTAATATCGGTCCATTATTCGCTTTTTCAGCTTCGCAAAACTTAAATACTTCATAGGCAATTGTTCTTGCACCATCCCGGACTGTTTAGGATGTTTTGGACATAATAATTCAGTGTTTATTGGTAATCAAGATGTCACGGCTCCCGACCAAATACAAAATTGAACTAAATGACAGGGCGAGGGGTTACCGCCGGGTGCGGGCGGGGCGGGTTTTAGTTCAAAATTCGCCGCACGCCAAGTTACGTTGGGCAAGCAATTCGTAACTCACAGAGGATCTGGTCTGAGGATTCAGCAGAGGCAAGACGAGAATTAAGGGTTGGTTATAGCATTGCAAAGCAGCCGTTCTAGGCGCGTGCCCATCGAATCATCGTACTTTGTGTTCACCCCCAACCAATTTAATAACACAAGAGGATAGTACGCCAACCGCCCAAGTGTACTATAAACTGTGCTTATTTTTTAAAATGTAATCAAAAGCATTATGTTAGAAACTTAAAAATCAACCGAAATCAAAAATTTCGTCAAATTTTTACTTCATTTCTTTTAACTCGTGGCGTCTGCTTGCTTGCCGGCTTGCCGTCTAAAAAACTTTGGATCGATTTTTAACCCTTTTCCCGTGATCCAATCGAGCTGTAACTTTGCAAGTATACTTGTGGCGACGATCAAGAAGATCTTTCAAATTTTTATTAAAAAAAAATAATAATTATAGTATAATTTCGGTTTTTAAGAAATTTTAATGGTTTTTTCAAATTGGAATCATTACAAAAGTTTGATTACTACCAACGGCGGCCCGATAACGTCGCGGAATATTTTCTAAATTTAAATTACTCCGTCGGTATACATAATAGGTACTCAACTACGAATTTAGAAAATCTAAATTGACTGACAAATGTTTTTAGAATTTAATCTTCAAAGCATGAAGTGTCTTATCAAAGCTCAAAACATCTGACATTTTAGAAATATATTAAATTACTGTAAGTTTAGTGTTATGTTATATGTTTTAATTCGTCTTTAATTGTTGTTATATTTTACAAAGAAAGGAAGTGTAATAAAAACTTGGTTTTTATGGGTTAGTTTTTTTACTCCTTTTAAGAATAGTTTTTTATTGTATTCACAATATTTTTAGTACTTTGAAATAACAATCCCTGCGGGATAAAATCCAATAATTGTTTTCTTAAAAAAAATTCAACATACTCAAATATATAACGTGACAAAAAAAGTTTTATCAAATTAAATACACATTATATTTAATAAGTATACAACCAAACATTTAAGATAAAAACAATTTATTAAAACGGTTTAAAAATAATTTCCGCCACTTGGGAAAACTCCAGTTGTCTTAACTCAACCACAAAATGACTGAAGGACCCCTTTTCTTCCCTCAGCTAATCCTTAAATCTCCTGTAAGGCTTTCCCATTAAACTTTCCTGGAATTAACTGGTAATTTTGTTAAAATCACCTGAATTTCTTTTTCACAGCGACCCTTCTCGTAAATTTCTTGCCAATTTATTAAATTTCTTTATTATTAATCATATTTTTATACACTCCTAATTAACTTCACTTGTCTGTCACGGATAAACCCTGTTTAGTTTCGCCTGTGTCAGATATAATAATAAATCTGATTATCAAAATTTTACCCACTTAGTCAACAAAAATCGCTCTGAAATTCGGCACAAAGGTATTTTCCAGATAATTATCCAATTATCATTCATTAATTTTACTAAATTAATTTAATTATTCAATAAAACGATACGCTGGTGCATTATTTTATTGGACTTATACATACCGGTGACATCTGTCGGTTTGTACTATTGTAAAAGTGATGCTTGTGTTATGAGGTTAAAGCCATGTATTCACTAGGGGACAAATTGTCCCTCAACAGCACGCGTGGCACAGAGTCTACGTGACGTTGCAACGTCGTGCACTGTTCCGCGACGGCGCGCACAACATAGCGCGGCATTTCTACGTGCCGTGGCAACGTTGCCATGCGCACGGTACCCGAGCGTACTCACTGCAACATTCCGCGGAGCGTCAGTACCACGTGGTATGTTTACAAGTGAATACGCATGCGCTGTATCTGTCAAGATGACAGTGTGGGGAAACGAAATTGTTCTTGAACTCATCGAGCTGTATCGATCGAAGATCGCATAGAATGTCCGTCCTTCTTTTTCTTTGCAGTAAAGAATTTCGCATTCTCCTTTTTTTTCTCCTCTTACGTTTCGATAAACTCATTAATATAAACAGATACGCAGTTGACATCATAACCTCCTAGGGCCACATTTCCGTGACGTGGAAAACAATAATTATTTGCAAAAAGGACCTTGTTTTTAATAATATTCAATTTACTACAGTAAAACCTCGTTAATTTGAAATTGCGACCCAAAAAAACATTTCGAATTGCGCGGAACCCCGTTTTCGCCAAATGAGATACCGCAGCTGTCATCCATAACCTCATCGGATGACATTTCCGCGACAAGATATGCGAGTCCCGGTGTGTACACGTTCAATGATCGCGTCATTGTCCCCGAAACATGAGCGTAGATGTTGATGCGACATGCCGAGTGGAATGTCGCGATTTGTCCCCTAGTGAATACATGGCTTAACAGTACGCAGAAATGAAACAGTCATTGACGCAATTCGAATTATGAGATTTTTTTATATATTTATTAGAGGCACTAACAAGATAATAGTTACACGATATACACTCTAATAATAAAACATTATAAATGTACTATACTACATTACACTTGTAATAGGAATAGTACTACTATATTACACTTGTAATTGTAATATTAACTACTTAACTAATTAACTACTACATTTCACTTGTAATTGGGATAATGGACTATGCTCATTATCCCAATTACAAGTGACTTCGGCATGCTTTAGCAACATTTATTTTACATTTGTGTACATTTATGTGTATTATATATTTAGTGTTTCAATGTAGTGTGATCATATTATAAGAATATGTAAATAAATAATTGATTGAACGAATCAATAGATTCAGGTCATCGTTTATGTTGTGTATGAGTGAATTTTTGAACGATGATAAGGTGTCTGCAAGAATATCAGCATCAATGTTAGGGTCAGCACAATACATATTTTATGTTCGACACAACCTTGTAATGGGAGAAAAGTAACCGACATTATTAGTGTGCTGACTTATTCTAAAGAATTCCGGGTTTCTTATACGGGGATTAACATGAAAATTTATGCCATAAAAAGAGAATCAATAGCTTCACTGAGAATCTTGTGTAGCACAACGAGATCGGATATTTTCCGTCGGGACTCGAGTTTGTGCATCTTGAAAAAGGCAAGTCGTTGCTGTGAAGGTTATATAAAAAAACACACCCTTTTATTAAAAATTACTAAAATGGAATCCGTGGTGGATGCCCAATAAAGATGCTTTCCCATATAAATATATTCGTCTCTGTGAAACGTCTTTAATTTATCGTAAATAAATAATAACTAACTTACTGAGCATATCTTAGTTATTTGTGTGAAAAATTAACGTATTTAAAATTAATATATTAATATATTTACTCTCTCATTAATATTTATATTATATACTCAATCTTCTTCTTTTGGTGTCATGTCAGGTCCCTCCAACGTTGACTATCACCCGAGAGAAAGCGTCCCTGTCCTGGGCAGCACGAAACAGCTCTCCAACACTTCTTATGCCCGTCCAGTCGCGTATATTGCGGAGCCAGGAAATTTGTCTCCTTCCAACACCTCTACGACCCTCTATCTTGCCCATAAGAATCAGGTGGAGCAATTCATATTTTTCTCCTCTGAGCACATGACCCAAATACGATACCTTTCGGATTTTGATATTTGTCAGCAACTCTCTATTCACTCTAGCTCTTTGAAGAACTCTTGTGTTGCTGACCATATCCGTCCAGGGTATCCGGAGCATTCTCCGATGTATCCACATTTCGAACGCCTCCAGCCGGTTCATGCTACTCACTTTGAGGGTCCACGATTCCACTCCGTACAGCAGGACTGACCATATATAACATTTGACCAGTCGCTGTCGAAGTTTCAGGTTAAGATTGTCATCGCAGAATATCTGTCTCATTTTGTTAAAAGCAGCTCGCGATGCTTCAATTCTGCATTTGACTTCGGTTTCTGGGTCGAGGTCTTCCGCTAGTATAGGATATACTCAATATACTCGAGTATTTAAAGATTTTACTACTCAGAAGAAAATGACGTTAAAAAAAAAAGAAAATGCGGGGATGACAGTCTCTACCTCTTACGGTGATATCTGGTTTGTTAGCGGTCAACGATCACCATTTTACGTCTTTTACTGTCCACCAAATCAAAAATCTACCACACAATGGTCACAAATACCAACCCTGAAGCGTGTATATGAAACCTCCGCTAATGATAGCTGCCGGATAAAAGGCGGAAACTTTTCAAGTAAACTTTTGGGAGATGCTGATTTAAGGGTCCAAGATACCCGCACTGTTGTTAGAGGGTTGATACAATGCCTATTATCCCGGCGGGGGCTGATCGCCGATACAGCCAGCTACCCCTGTATCCTATTTGGCGAAGGCGGTATTAAAAGGAAATCGTAGCGCTCGCCTACGTGTCTACAGCGGATCCTTCTTTTAAAAGCCTGAAAGTTTAGGGAGCTTTATAATGGATACGTTTGTGGGAACACGCAAAGTTTTGATTAAAGCAAAACGCTACCCTTAACTAATGCCTTATTTGGGGAAATAAAATACTGTAGCAGTCTTTGAATGGGTCTGTAAATTCTTAAACGATAAAAGGCAATTTCTTTATAAGATTTTCTAAAGAGAAGTCTTCGATGTAGATCGCTTTAAAAGCTTCCATGTCTGCATGAGCCCGATCTGTATATATGTATCATATTGATGTCAACACTTTAGCCGGCGCCACACTGCGTGGATATTCCGCCGCGTCTATTCCTTGGCGTAAAATCGCAAAAATGGTTCGATGGGTTGATGGATCGACCGATCATCCGCGTAGTGTATTTGTTAACTGCATATTGTATGGAAAAAATGCACCGGCGTTCCGCGATCGAATAGACGCGGCGGAAGATCTGCGTAGTGTGGCGTCGGCTTTAAGCATACGAATCATCATACCTTCATTAATAATGGTGATCTGAGGCTTATAGAACAAATATATCCCAAAGGAGTTCGACCAATCGGAGATCTCATCAAGTACCCGACTTCCAAACGCGGGATGTACGTAACTTACGCCGCTCGCTTACGTCATACCTAGAGGAGATAATTTATCGTATCGTGCCTACGTCACCCAATTTAGTGTTGCTAAAGTATCTTGTTGATAAAAATAATTTAGTTATTTGAGCCAAATAGTGCTGTGTTGTCATGATAATACTACTGAGTCAGGTCAAACGATTGGGTTTATAGATTAAGAATACGATGATGTAAACGAAGATAATGCAGGTCTAGGTAATACAGAGAGTGCATATATTCGAGCTAAATAGGCTTTCTACCAGCCTGGAGATAATTTTTTTTTACCTGTGTAAACAGTGCGTTTTATAACAAATCTATTTTTTCGATACGCTGCATCGTAGATAACACATCATTAAACAAGAAAATAATTAATTTTTTAATTTTACTCAAACCCTGATGAAAAGAGAAGGACCTTAGCGTGTCAGAACATAAGTCGGCCATTTTGATATTTTAAAAATAATTTGTAGATGAAAAAAAATTATCAATGTACGCCGTAAACAATGATCTACTTCCCCCTCCATCAACACATCGGCCAAACCAATAAGCAGCAAACAATATTAAAATAAAATAATGGTAAAAATAAACCACAATATTCCATTACGTGAGGTGGTTTGGGTTATTTAAGGTACAGATACACATGCTTCTTTAGTGGCATGCTAATGAGCATGCCACTAATAAGCATGCCCTAACAACTGTACACACTTGCTCATTACTGGCATGCTTATTAGTGGCATGCTCATAAATAAGCACGCCCAAAGCTAACAATCAAACACACATGCTTATTAGTGGCATGCTCTTGTCATAGAATAGAGACGCTCTTGTTCAAAATTCAAGTGAACCAATAAATCAAAACAGTTCCCGAGTTTCCATCCGCACATTTTTGATTTTAGTTTTTATAATTTTTATTGTAAGATTTGGATCATTCATGCCTATTAATAAAGTTTCGTAAACATTATTTCTCACTATATTATTTTTACACAACGGTGACCGAGTATTCCGCAGACATTCGTGATTCCTATAATAAGTCACGAAAAGTAATGTTTGAGAAGATCGCATCGATAATACTAGCCGCGAAGCCCGCGAATGACATAAGCATGCTCATAAATAAGCAAGCCTGTTCACACATGCTCCAAAGGTACCCCTTCTCTATGGTGAATGACAGTAGCATGCTCATTAGTGGCAATGTGCGTACACACATGCCACTGTCAAAGTCGATACTGCGCATGCTCACGTGCCACTAAAGAAGCATGTGTATCAGACGCCTTACGCTAACAAGTGGCACATGACGTCACCCAGCGATTGTACAGAAAGATATGCACAGAGGGTGAAGAGTTGTGATATCTTCTATGAAATTCATCCCCTGTAAAGAGCCCACCCCTTCTCCACGTGCGCCATTAATCAGATAAAGATTTTGACATTTTCCGGGATGCTGCAGGCGCCATTTCTACAGACATTTATTTATAGTTTAAGTCGTTTAAATCCACTTCAAATGGTTTCGAGTTAGAAGCACTGCTGGATTCATAATTTTCACAATGCGAAAATGATTTTGTCGTTTTATCTTAAAAAATACCACCATTTACTTTCAATAGCGAAATGTACTGTCACAGATCTCCGAAATAACCGGTTTTAGAATGTTTCGGAATGCTTTAGAAAGATGTGGAAGCCAGATTTGATTGAGAACAGGAAACCATTAAAATCCTAAAAAATCTCAATTCTGAAAAAAAAACTTGTGAATAACATCACGTTTCAAACCACTTCTCCGATCCTAGAGCTGTTTCTTTTAATGACAAATAAACCTCCTCACCTCGCAACTTTCTACCCTATCCGAATAGATGGATAATTTTTTAAAGTTAGTTATTAACTATACATTATGATCAGAGGGACCGCTTCTCTCGAAATTATAGTAGTAATAAATAACTCATATTGTGTGTGTAACTGCCAAAACATTAAATAATACTAATGAATGATTACTGTATTATCATCTAGAATAAGTCTCTCCGCCAAATTTCAAAGCGTCAAATATTGATTACAAGATTGGTGGCTGTCGGAAAAGTGACGCTTATTGAAAACGTGTAAAAATAAATTAAAGTTCTATCCAACTGTAACTATTTTACATGAAATACTAAAATAAGTCATCTTTTTGTGGAAATAATGTAGACGTATTCATGTGGGAAAAAAAAAGATTTTTACTCATCGACTGCCATTATTCTGCCACTCCCGAACCGACCACCAGCGTTTCACTCCGACCTCCGTATTTGCATTCCCCCTCATTTATATTACTCGTACAATTGTGATCGCAATTCTAGACACTTCATTTTTCTCATGTAAGTAAATTTGTTTTAATTGCAAGCGCAAGACTATATAAATGGCATCATCTTCCCCAACACAGCTCTTTCACTTCTCGTGTCTTATCTATCCAATCCCCACTCGAGTTGTCACGCAGAGAAGATGACGTTGATGACAGAGAAGATGATGTTGATTATTTTGTGTATTGATGAATATGCTCTATAGCAGACTGGCCTAACCATTGCGTCGGGTTCATCAACCATGATATTCTCCATCTTCAGGCCCATTTCCACCAATATTTCCTTTCATTATGAAATTCAAAATACTTCTCTGGATGTCTCGTTACATGTTCGAAAAACCTATTAAGTTTTCGTATCGCATTTAAAACTAGCTTAGTTTAAAAACCAAGGTGACTACCAAAATCTGCAAACACGAACAATAAGCCGACTTAGAGGTGGTTTAACATTCTACATACGTAACCCTTCTGACTTTATCCAAACACGTAAGCGACGGGATCTCTGACGGTATTTTTTATAGAACCTTTACCGCTTGAAAATCGATAATTAATCTAGTTCGCCCTCGAAAGGAGTCCGACCACCGTGAAAAGGCTTAAAGATTTAAAAAGCCTTAACTCAATCAACGTCAATTGTCGAGGGAAGAAAACTTCTTCCGATCCCCAAACTTTTTCAATTGTTTTTTTTTCGAAGTATCTTCCACTGGGTGCTGCGTATAAAAGAAGACTTTTAAATCCTGAAATGGTCACATGAAAATTGAGTAATCATTAACACAAAAAATATATGTATGTTAATACATTCCGCTTATACAAAAGGCAAGGAAAAAATCTGACATTCATCCGTATTCTGAAAATAGCAATGTCTGGATCTTTAAGATCTTTATCCCAACACTTAATAGACGATAATAAAAATTTAAAATGTCCAGAGGAGATTTTGGAATTCTACGGCTCAAATACATGTATTAAAAGATGGTATAAGAAAGATTGTTTCTTACAAACGTATTCATTTCTTCATCCACAGCGTCCTGATGAAATATTCGGCGTTACCGCATATTCAAATCTTCCCATCTTGACATTTGACAGTTATGTCTGGATCTTTAAGATCTTTATCCCAACACTTAATAGACGATAATAAAAATTAAAAATAAACGAGACATAGCTTTACGTCGGTGTTTGTTTCTGTAAGTTTCTACGTGAGATAGATATAGAGGGAGAGAGAAATATGTAAATTGTTATTTGTCAAATTTTAAGATGGGAAGATTTGAATACGCGGTAACGCCGAATATTTCATCAGGACGCTGTGGAAGAAGAAATGAATACGTTTGTAAGAAACATCTTTCTTATATCATCTTTTAATACAGTGTATTTGCGCCGTAGAATTCCAAAATCCGCTCTGGACATTTTTAATTTTTATTATCGTCTATTAAGTGTTGGGATAAAGATCTTAAAGATCCAGACATTGTTATTTTCAGAATCGGGCCGATTAATAGGGCATTCGTTTGATTGTTTACATTAGTATCTATTACAAAGATTGAATCTGCGAACACTTAGAAAAGGTAGACAAATATGTATATTTGGGACTAACAATGGAGAAAGAACCTCAACTGGACACATCATACAGAAGACACATGTAAGAAACTAAGGACCCTACTTGGTAAATTGTTTCTTCTCAAATATTGTATTCCAAGACACCATAATTGCTTATATTATTGTTTGGTAGACTCAATTGTGAACTACTGCTTAAACAGACGACGTTTCAATCATATTTAGACAAAGTAAAATAACTACAACTAGGTATAATTAAAACTATAGCAAATAAAAAACAAAAAGAAGACAAGCCGGAAAACCTATGCCAAATGTGTAAAATCTTACCGATTCAGAAACAACTTTATTACAAACTGACAGGGGAGGATGCGAGAAGGATGGATTTAAAACATTAGTACACCATGAATATACGACAAGACAAATAACGAATAAAAAACTAGAAATAAGAAAAACAAATGATTGCTACGGAGACAAGACCAAACATCGCGTAATACCAAAATTACCCAATAAGCTACCGGATAGAATAAAAAATGTAACGGGACATAAAAATATAGAAAAAACGCTAAAGAAATACTGCAGTGAATTGTGAGGTGGATACTTAAAAGCATATACAATTTAATATTGTAGTTTATATACTTGTATATTATTAATGACAATTAAGTCAAGAAATGTAGGTGCATATACGAGAACTGTAATGAAATCCTTGCGTTTGAACTGTATATATACAGTTTTGCAAGATGTAAAAATAAAATAGCAACAATAAATAAAATTTAAAATTAAGAAGCATGTACTTAGGTACACGCGGTAGAAGTTATACTTCTTTAGCATGATTGTGATAATTGATATCTACGTATTAGAAAAAAAAAACTAACCCATAAAAACTAAGTTTTTATTATACTCCCTTTCTCATTGAATCAGGTTTCGTGCTTACTGTACGCGTCGGGGTCATTACTAATTTGTATTGGTTCTAATTTGAAAAAAACATTAAAATTTCGAAAAATCCAAAATCATACTATAATTATTTTAAAATTTTAAACGAAAATTTGTAAGATTATTTTTGTTATCGCCACGAGTCTGCCTGCAAAGTTTCAGCTCAATTGGATCACGGAAAAATGGTTAAAAATCGATCGAAAGTTTTTCCGGCATATTACAAACCGCAGACGCTACGAGGTAAAAGAAATGGAGTAAAAATGTTTATTAATACAATAATACGATGTCTTGGGAGATGATAAATATAATAGATAACACTTTAATGTAGTTCAATTATTAAATTTTACTGCCTTTATATATCGTGGCGTCTGCTTGCTTGCTTGCCGGCTTGCCGTCAAAAAAAACTTAGGATCGATTTTTGACCCTTTCCCGTGATCCAATCGAGCTGAAACTTGGCAAGTAGACTCGTGGCGACTACCAAGAAGATCTATCAAATTTTCGTTAAAAAAAAAATAATTATAGTATAATTTCGGATTTTTAGAAATTGTATTGGTTTTTTCAAATTGGAATCAAAGTTTTATTAGCAACGGCGGCCCGATAACGTCGCGGAATATTTTCTAAATTTGAATTACTCCGTCGGTGTACATAATAGGTACTTCATTACGAATGTCGAAAATCTAAATCGACTGACAAATGTTTTTAGAATTTTATCTTCAAAGCATGAAGTGTCTTACCAAAGCTCAAAACATCTGACGTTTTAGAAATATATTAAATTACCGTAAGTTTAGTGTTATGTTACATGTTTTAATTCGTCTCTAATTGTTGTTATATTTTACAAAGAAAGGGAGCATAATAAAAATTTGGTTTCTATGGGTTACTTTTTTTATTTTTTAACTGGTACAAATGTAACTATTGGGTTGTGATTTCTAAAATAAAAACAATGTATAAATATCATTGAAAGATTTGGCAGATACTTCGTGGTGCAACATTATAATTTCAAATATGTTTTATTATACTTTGTAATACACACACAATATGAGTTATTAAATTACAACTATAGTTTCGAGAGGAGCAGTCCCTCTCATCATCAGGTATAGATAATAACTAACTTAAATACAAAATTTATCAATCTAATTGGGTAGGTCAGGGGGGTCAGGGGGGCGCGCGGCAGGGAAGGGTATTTTTTTCGCCGAACAGCTCTAGGAGTGGTGAACTGGACTGAAATGTGATATTATTTATTAATGTGTTTCCAGAATTTAAATTTTTTAGGATTTCAACGGTTTCCAAACTATTCATTATCCATCGTCTATGAGGAACCGAGTGGAGTAATTTTAATTTGTGACTATCGAAAGAATGATTGGTGTTAATTATATGATTGGCAAATTCGGAGAAATTGTTATTTTTTAAGCAGCGGCGATGTTCTTTTATGCGTGTATTTAAGTTTCTAGTGGTTTGGCCTATATACTTTTTGTCACAATCTCCGCAAGTTATTTCATATATCCCACTTTTTTCTAACATACCTATTTTTGTTTTTGAATTTAGAAGAATTTTACCAATATTATTGTTTGTGTAATAAGCTGGTCTAATATGAGTAGGGAAGCAATTTGTAATTTTATTAGAAATCGGACCATTATAAAGAATTTTTCGCCAAAGTGTATTATCGGTGGTTTTAATATTTTTGCCTGAGTATAAATATGTTTCGATAAGTTTATTATTAATTTTTGATTTCATCATTCTATCTATTAACGCGCAATTATATCCATTGTTAATAGCAATATGTTTAATTATATTTACTTCGTTATCATAATCAATGGTGTTAAGGGGAATTTTAATTAATCTATTTAACATGGAATGGAAGCTGGCCATTTTATGCGCTGTCGGATGGGAAGACGATGCAGGAATAACGGTATCGGTATGTGTGGGTTTTCGGTAAATGTTAATTACTTATCATACAGTCCTCGTAGATATAAGAAGAAGACGAAGAGTGGTGTATTCAATTTGTCTGGCTTTATCAAGGTGAACCTGGCAACGTGGAATTAATGAATTAAACTAAATTAACAAGTGTTAACACTGTTTTGTTTAGCAACAATCACAATAATAAATTAATCCGGCCGCGTTTTTGTGTCGGACACGATAAATCGTGTTCAAATACGGCTCCAAACTTTCCGAGGGCTCAAAAGAATTCCTTCATTGCTATTCATGCGACATCAAAACTTTTAAGGGATGTCGCGCTTGTTTTTTCATCCCTTCTGGGAATTAATTACGGGGCCGTTCTGAATATTTTAGGGACCCCGTCCAAATCTTCACGGGATTACAATAACACCAGCTTAGCCCTTTTATTAATCCACTAAATATTTCAATTACTTTGGGAATTAATATTAATCTCGTATTTTGCGGCGTTTCTATTGAAGTTTTTAATCCTCTTCTACGTTGGTAGGTACATGTCAGCATTGACATATGAAATGTGCTCAAAAAACATTGGACTTTCGATCGGTAGATTTTTTTTTTTATATATATATATTTATTAATTTTTTGATATTTATTACGCAGCAGTTTTACGGCATGGTTGCCCTCAATATTTGACAATAATTTTTATTTTATAATGAAGATAGTTGGTCATTATCGAGTGTTGCATGTTTTTTTACAAAATGATACATGATATGTAATTATAGATTAATGTAAGATTAGGTACATAGGTTTAATATATATTCTTTTATCTTGTACTTTTATGAAGCCAATGGAGTATTTTTGTCTTGCATCATCTCAAAGAATTTTTTATCTAATTTATTAAAGATTCTTGGCACAATATAAATACATACATGTATATTCATATATATTATCTTTCGAATTCTTTGCCAATAGCTGTATATTATTCAAACATATATTAAAAGGTGTATTGAAAGATTACTAGTATACGTCGAATTAGACTTAAATAATTGATTAGTATTTGTATGTAATTTTTTTTTTATATTATGATTTTCATAGCACGTGCCATTGCTTTTCACTTTAAATTATTACTTTTTTTATTTTGATTTTCTATTATATTATTTTTTTCTTATGCTTCTGTTTGTTATATACTTGCTTTTTGCTTAATATTTTATTTATCTTTATATATTTTTGTCTGTATTTTAAGTATTTTCTTTCAGCTTTATGTCATTATTATGTTTATATGTTATTATTTTTTTCTTTAGACTATATATTCTATTAATGTACACTATACCTATCTGTTGTAAAAGCCCTATAGGACATTAATAAATATATAAATAAATCATTATACACACTCTGATCTCCTTAAATGGAGTCCCCTTGTTAATGCACACACTTCTCCCAGCGGTCCCGCCATTGTTGAAAACAACTTGGGGAATAGCCAAAAATGACACGGAGCCACGTCGGAAGAGTTGGGAGTCTGTCGAACCAGGAGAATGAATGGACACCACCCCATTCCCAGGACCGTTTTATGAACGAAAGCCCCCAAATCGGTCCTACTCATACGTCGCCAGGTTGACAATTTTTTACTCTAAAGGCCATCACCGTGTCACGTCGTGTAAAGGTCAACCCGGAGAGGCCTGCAATAGTCCATTCACTGTACCTCCTTCACATAACACACTTTATTGTAAATTATCAAAGTAAGAAAAAGACAATGTCACTAATGAAATATCTATTTTTTAATTTGGAATTTGCCGTACGATAAGTCGTTAGCCCTATAAACACCCAAAGACTTCCATACCTACTCTTGCATAAAAAATATACTTTCGTTTCTATGAGAAATCTATAATATATGTTAATTAAAGATGTCCCTGTGACAAAATCTAGAAATGTGATCTGAAAAATTTGAACAAACTCAAAATATTCTAAAAAAATAACCTTACGGGCATGTTTTGTAACATAGCCCACAATTAGAACTTTATCCAGCACGTGGTGGAGTTTTTTTATGGTCTCAATGTACCGTCTTTCAAAGCTATGGGGTTGAACTGATGGGATTAGTATTTCCGAAGACAGATTGACTAGTTTTGCATGGTAGTCCTAACCTCCTTAACATCCATCGTCAAGTGTATTAGTTTTCTGCATCTGATCAAAGCAATCTATTCTAAACGTCTTTGTTTTGCTTCTATTCATTTCAAGATACATCTGTCTGACCTATCAGGGCTCTAGTTATACACATATATAACAGAACTAGTCCACAACACTTCGAAGGTACATTTCTACCTAAATTATTGTCACGGGTCGTAGCTGCGGGAGGCCAGTGAAAACACTGGAAATTAATTAGCGATTTATTAAATATAAATAAATAGCTTACCAACGCGGTTTCGCACGCGTAGATAGATTTTGAGTAACTTTTAGTCATATTTTATCAATTTGTGTGTTAACCTTAGCATATGGTTATTTGTTGTCCAGGACTTTTTTATAGAACTTTTTGGGTTCTACAACTTCTCTAAAAAAAGTATTTAAATATCTCTCACCGTTAAGGCAGCGTTCGTAAAAAACGCATCGCTCGACCACCTTTTCGTGGACTTTAGTTTTAAGTAGGTCACCGCGAAAAGCCCTTTTATTTTAATGGGATAATATATTGCCTATGGCCTCTCTGAAAGTCGATTCTAAATATTGGTGAAAGAATTTTTGAAATCGGATGAGTAGTTACGGAGAGTACCTCCTACATTCAAACTTTTAAACTTTACGTATTTTTATATCAATATAGATGACTAATTAATTAATTGTTAAATGTACAAAGTCACTTTACATGAATTAAGCTTAAGGCTGCTTTTTAAATCACAATATTTCGTTATATATCACTCACATGTGAACACTTTGTTATCACTGAGTAAAACTCTATTTATCACATGTAAAACATTCATTCTCTCACGTAATAGTCGCATTTATTTATTTCGCCACTTAGGTAAGTGCTCGCTCGAATATTTCGCTCGATATCTGTCGCTTCGCAATTTCACGACTGGGCACACCTGGAAGTCGTCCGCAACGCACTTCGCAGTGAACGATCTGTCAAAACAATGGACTCAGGCGGCGGCCTAGATCCGCGCTATTTATATCCAAAAACTGTATTATAGAACCTCCTAGATTATTCCAGTGTTGGGGAAGAGGTTCAGTCACTTTTAGACTATTCTAGTCGTTTGTAGACATTTCCCGAAGGTTGTTGATAGATAACTGTAGCATCTACTTGCCATTTCGTGAAATTATGAATCAGAAATGTTGGAACATATGGGCTTATATCAATATATTGATATTGAAACAAGCGACTTCCAATTTAGCATTTTTTCTATACTTTTTAATTATATTTTTAAGACTTTAAGACATTGGACTATCGTTAAAGTTACGTAGTTCGTATATTAAAACTTCGTTCGCTTTTATACATTAATCCAATGAAATTACTTAAACCTTACCGAAAACTTATATTTCAAATTTACGTAAAGTTTAAATCATTTTGTCTGACTTGTATTAAAGTGAAATCAATCAAACAAAATTATAAAAACTAACCAAAACTTTGATCCAGATTTTTTCTGCAAGGTTTTTAGCATATTTGATATAAGTTATAAAAGATAAATTTGAAATTCTAATATTTAAGTTCATTATCTTTAATTCGAGTCAAAACTGGTTAACAGAGCTACTATTACATTCTATATATTGTCAATTATTATCTGGTTACAGTTTTCTGAGATATTCTGCCGTGTGTATACAACCTTTCTGGTTCACGTTTTAGATCCCATTTTTGAGCACATCATCGGAGCTTATGTGATTTTGCTTGTTCACAAGTTCTTCGCAACGACGCAATGAACAATATACGAAGTATGTTTACTTATAATAATAATATTACGGGACGTGACTTTGAGAGGCAAACGAAAGGACTGGAATTGAGTTTAGTTTAATTTATTACCATAAATAATGTGTTGAATATTTTTGCACGTATTTTAAAATAAAAAATATATAATTTTAAAAAAGGCGAATAATCGAGCATCAACCTGATAATTTGACTAGAGCTCAAAGGTATCCAGTCATTAGCATGTTGGTATACCTGCGAACTTCAAACTACAGAATGATTCAAAGAGGATGCTCTTCAGTTTCTTACTGCATCGGTAGAAACGTCCTTATCGTGCATTCCCTCAATTCATTATTTTTTCAAACCTGTAAGAACTGACGCGACAGCCTTTGACTTTTGCAATAGCAAGTAGCCAGCCTTGCATAGATCCCCGGTGAAGATCCCATTTTTCAACGGCGCTCACCCTTCACCCTAATTGCATAGTGCCCGCTTCCACCCCCATATATACATACAGGAAAACCACCCGCTTGCCTGCATACCTGCGAGCTCCACTAAAGAATGATTTAAAGAAGATGCTTTTACACTCATTAATGCATCCTTGGCTTTACCCAACCGAGGTTCTCCAGGGTATGCTTGGCTACAATAGTTTAGAGACTAGAAGGAATGTGTATTTGATTACACATTTTTATCGATTGTTGCGCGGTATGATCGATAATCCTGAAATTATGCAGATCATTGGTTTGTATGTTCCTGATAATTACATTAGACACCGTCAGCATAGATTGTTTCACATTCCAATATACAGGACCAACCTGCCGATGGTTATGCCTGTTGGAAGAGCCACAGCTATGCTGAACAAAATCGCTTTGGGTATTGATATATTTCATGTGTCTGAGGGGGTTTTCCGAAGCAGGATTCTCCTACACCTTTGACCAGATTGTACAGGTCATTTTTAATTGTTTAATAATAAATATGATTATTTTAATATATATATATATTTTTTTTTTTAATATATATATATGTTATTTATATTTTTCATTTATTTATGGAAGCGAGTCCCGTAATATTTATTAAGAAATAAATAAATGAAATTAAGAGAAACACACAATAATAAAACTGAAAAATTAATAAAAATGGAATAATATAAATAAGTAAATTAATAATTCAAAGAGAAACATATAACTATCAAATATTGGCGACTTATTAAGTGGCTGGGATAGTGAAATTGGTATCTCGTTGTCTGCGTAAGACAAAGGTCCGTGGTTCGTATCCAGGCTCCAGCATTTAATTTTTCAGTTTTATTATTTGATATTTGTATGTTTCTCTTAATTTCATTTATTTATTTCTTAAATATATTATATATATATATATATATATATATATATATATTTATTAATATATGGTTTAGTATTATTTCTTGGGGGGTACCAAGCGTCAAAAATTAGGTCCTCAGAAGGACATTCATCAACCCGACGTTTCCGCCTGCTCACAACAAGGCATCATCTTAGGTTGTTCTCTTGTTAATAAATTTCCCGTCACAGAAGGGGCTGTGCGGAGCACGTCCGTTCATTCGTTTTTCGTTTTCGTTTGTTTTTTGTTATCGACAAGCTTGGAATGAATGAGGCTCATATATATATATATTATATATATGATATATATATAATATCTAATATATATAAAAATGTATATATGTATGTGTGCATGTTGTTTTTATAACTACATAATATGTATGCCTTGAATTTAAAGTTTGTAATATACATATTATGGAATAAATAAAAATTTAATTGAATCAGCAGAAATGCAAAGACAGGTTTTTTTTCCGGTGACGGACGGAATCGCCACCACCGCACGCGGGTTGGGATAAGATATGGAAGGTTCCCTTCTTAATCTCCGCCGATGAAGCTGTGTCTAGACTCGAAATATGACCAATCCAACAACCAGCCACGGACACAGTTGAAGTTGCACTAACAGTCGCTCCTTGGTTCTTGAATGCAGAACTGCGCGTGTTGTATATCGGTTCGGAAACGGCTAGCACTGGCTCTGCGGCTACATCGAGTTTCGGAACAGATCTGGTCTTTAACACACAGGATCCGTTGGATATCGTGATCACACAGAAAAAAATGTCGATTCTCAATTGAATAAGAAAGACACCGGCACAGTGCGTTCCAACTGTCACTGGTCGAATTTCATAAGATTTGAAATCCTTTCTAGCCATTGGTGCGGAATACATCGTGCGTCAATTTTGACCAATCACGATACAATGATTGTTCGGGAATCGTTGTTCCTGTTTGGACTGTAATCATAACCCGACAGGATAGGAATCAGGTTAGACAGGAATTGAAATGAGATCTGGCTTACGTGGATATCCTAATGCTAGACACCAATATAGCACTCCCATTGACCCTAAAGAAATGAAGTTTCTTTTACTTCTTCGGTGACTTCTTAATTATTTTCTTAAGTATACACGGCGTTAGATAGAATCAAATGTACACACCTGCGTTTGGAGGTTTCACACTGGTTGTTGACGACTAGTGGTTAAGT